>JAUCMU010000496.1:0-12372 GCA_032275025.1 Enteromius treurensis | reverse complement strand
ACAATAGTACATAATTTGACCATTACTTTTGTGACATTATAGGGGAAGCTGAGCTTCCCTTGCAGTCTTAAAGAAATCGCCACTGATCTGTATGCACGGCGAGGACCTCTTGCAGCTTGACTGGCTGCGTGGCCTGGGACTGACTGGGTAGAACACGGCCCCTTGTACCGTGCTACGGGGCTAGGACCAGTTCAAACTTGGCTGGGAACAATAAGGGCCTTCTGCAGCTTCTCAGGCTGCCTAAACGGGACCGACTGAGTAGCACACGGTTCCTTATACCGTGTAACGGGAGTGGGACCCGTTATTTGCGGGCCAGGAACTGCGAGGACCCCCAGCAGCCTATCAGGCTGCATAACTGGGACTGGCTGGACTGAACACGGCCCCTCGTACCGTGGGACAGGGCTGAGACCCGTTAATGAATGGCAGGAAACAGTGAGGGCTTTCATCAGCTCGTCAGGCTGTGTGACTGGGTCTAGCTGGACTGAACACAGCCCCTCTCACCATGAGACGGAGTTAAAATCTTTTGCAGTTTTGTGACCGCAGGGGAAGATTTTAGCTCTCCTGGCTGAAAAACCAAAACCGACTGGGCATTAAACAGCACTCCTGGCTGTGAAACCGGCACCAACTGGGCTGTAAACAGTGCACTAGTGCACAGTACACGGCTCGCTACCCCGTGAAACATGTCTGGGACCCGTTTTTTGCGGTTTAGCAAGTCTTTTTGACGGCCCTCTCGTTTGGGAACCGCGGGGGATTTCACGGTGCTGGCAACCCAGAGGTTGGAGTGATGTTTGCTTCCTCAGCTGCCATTTTGAATGCCAGCTGGAAAATACCCTGTATTTTCCTCGCTTGGTCTGGAGGAAAAACCGCTGGAGGAAAGTTCGGGACAGACAGACAGGACACGCCACGGCGTGACAAATTGTTTCAGTTTTTAAATAACAATATATTTTAAATAAAATTAATGCGATTTATTAGGGTAGTTATTTGAATTGTAATTGTTGTGTGCAATAATTGTTAGAAAAGTGAGTTAACTTACACAAATTTATAAGATTTATTTATATATTAAAATAATTAAGTTGGCATTATCCCTTTTTCACTGGCAGGCACGTCAACTGTTTGTTCTCTGCAGCACATCTGCATTTCGGAAACTGATTAACACGGTAAGTTGAGCAAATTTAACTGAATGATTGGTGATGGAAATTCATACGAAATCGCTTATTCATTAGGGAGCTGGGGGTAGGTTTTTAAATTGTACTGTAGCTAGCTATCCTGCTAATTGAGCTAAGTTGGCTGGACATTTCTAAGCAGTGTAACCGTTAGTCTTGTAGGCAACGATAAGCAGATTAAATATAGGGATCATATGCGATCGAGCCTTCGGGCAAAAGTTGTGCTGGCAAATAAGTAGAAGTAAGCTGTGATGTTTTTTACGGGCAGTATGCAAAACAAAACTGTGTGACTTTCACACCATGTCACCAAGTGACCTTATAGCTATACGATAAGCAACAACATTTCCTTTTCAGGAACTCGAGCTGCGTCGACGAGAAGCTATGGGAACGCCCTCAGCGTGACTGCTCTAAATCGTGTGTTAAATCAGCCAATCATGAAATGGGACGTCATTGGCGGGTGACGTCACCGGCCAGGAAGCATAAAAGCACATGGAATGCCGGCCGGCAAACAGCTTTTTTGTCATTCAGCGGTGCGCTTTGTGTGTGTCAGATGCTTCGCTCCCGGAGGACTCTCTTTGAGGAGAGAGCCTCCACATGCATTTCTTATGATCATGATAGAGTGGTAGAGTTCTCGCCTTCCGTGTGGGAGACCCGGGTTTGATTCCCCACCAGCACAGGGCAGTACTTGCTTTTTAGGTTTCTTCTTGAAGCCCCACGCTGTCGCAGAGGCGGAGCTGTGGTTACATTTCAGTAGCATTACAACGGGTTGTATAGGCCCTTTCAAGCTATCTATCATCCAGTGTAGCTATGCTTTGCAAGTGCTTGCTCAAATCCGGTGCCCTCAGGAGACCACCTCACCACTCAGAAGGGACAGGTCGCAGCTTCACCCGAGGGTGGGCTGCGTCGGCTGCCTGTTCCTCCAATAAACACCAGAGACCAGCCTCAAGAGTCTCGTTCCCTTAGTAGACTATTTTGGCAGCGTGGAAACTACTGCCAAATGTGTCTCAATGGGTCCTGCGTACTGTAGAAGGAATTCAAAGCAGGCCGTGGTGGTGGAACGAGAAGTTGAAACTCTTCTGAGAAAGGAGGCCATCGAGGTGGTCCCTCCTCATGAAAAAAGAGTGCGGGTTCTACAGCTTCATAGTTCCAAAGAAGGATGTGAGGAATGTGGCTGTGACTGCTGATGGCTGGACCAGCATTGCACAGGACCACTACCTGACAGTGTCAGTTCACTATGTGAGAGAGGGTTCCATGATAGAGAAGGTCCTACATACAAGGGCAGTATACACATCCCAGACAGGGGACATTGTTGCAGAGGAGATAGGAGATATTCTTGTTGAATTCAATATAAAGGACAGAGTAGTTGCTGTCACAGTGGACAATGCATCAAACATGTATGTAGCAGTAAAAAAGATGAGTATCAAAAAAATTGGCTGCTTTGCTCACACTCTCAATATTGCTGCTCAGAAGCTTTACACAATTACCTCAGTCTCACAGTGGGCAGGAAGGATCAGAGCAATGGTTGTGTGGCTGAGAAGATCCAGCCTGGCTAAACCCATCCTTAAAGAGAAGCAGCGTCTTCTTGGTAGGTAGATATCAGAATAGATTAACCTTAGTACAAAACTCTTTTGCCAAAGAGTTAATAAAATCCTTTGCTAAATCATGCAGTTAAAAATTTCTGCAAATAAACAGCCACTTTGATAACCACACACACACACACAAACAAAACACATTTCTCTTTCTCACTTTAGGTCTTCCAGAACATGCTGTCATCCTTGATGTGAAAACAAGGTGGAATAACTTATTCCTCATGGTGGAGCGATTCCTGGAGCAGTTTCCTGCCATCCAGGCCACATCCATGGACCATCGTCTTAAGAAATTAATGGTCAAGGACAGGTAAAAACTCTGTTCTTATTCTAAATGCTTATTCTATTTTAGTTTGAACGATTTTGCTCATGAATCTATAGTCCAGCTAATGAATCTGATTATATTTTACAGACTGCAGAGGGTTTCTGATGAGGATTTTAGAAAAGCAGAAGAGTTTGTCAAAGTTACAAAGATACTTTACACTTCAACCCTCTGCGTCTCTGCTGAAAGGAGCCCAACCTTGGGTCAGATTCTGCCAATCTTAAATAAACTCCAGCTCCACTTCACAGTGAATAAAGAGGACTCCTCCTTCACAAAGACCATCAAGGACACTATTTGGAATGACCTCTCAAAAAGATACCAGGTGTGCAGTGTAATCCTGTTGAATTTGCACTTGTTTTCATTAGGATTACTCCATGATTAACTCATAGTGTTTTTAACTTGAAGGCACAGCCTTGGATCCCAGATTCAAGTCAAAAGTGACAAATGAAGTGTGGACCAGACTGGAGGAGGAGCTAATGAACATGACATTAGAACAGGTGTTAATTCATATTGGTAATCTTTTACTTCTCTTGAATTGTACATCAATATGTGTGACCTATTTTTTTTTATTGAATATAGACTCAGACTGAGCAGATAGAACAGGCACTTGAAGAGAGAGCAGGTAACCAAGATGACAGCTCTGATGAAGACAGTGCATCTTGAACAACAGCAGCACTGGTAAGAAAATACAAAGAAATCCTATTTTTTTCCCATGTAATTTTTTTAATTTAGAAGAAAATTAACTTTGCCTTTTTTTTTATAGAGTTTTATATTTTTCTTTGTTTCTTTACATATTTATATACATATTATATCTTTAATAGAAGAGGCCAAAGCTCTCTGCCCTTGAGGAGCTGTTTGCTGTGAAGGACATGGCAGTTGAAGCAGGAAAGCAGACCACTGTCAGCAGCACTACAGAAAAGATTCAGACAGAGATAAATAAGCACGGACTGCTTCCATCTACACTGTCCTCAGTAAGTCCAGTAACCTGGTGGTGGGACATGAAGGACACTCTGCCAATGCTGTCAGAATAGGCATCAAGGTATCTTTGTGTGCAAGCATCATCCACACCCTCAGAGCGTGCATTTTCCACTCCTGGGGACATTATCAGCCAGGAGCGGGCTTGTCTGTCTCCTGAAAAAGGAGACATGCTAATTTTTCTGAAGAAAAACTGTCAAGAGATTTCAGGTGATCTTAAAGTTGAATCCGTTTTAATTCCCTCAATTTTATTTCCACTGATTTGTTGTGTTAACTACACTTTGTTCATTTTGTGCTTCTGTTTGTTATTGGCCTTAGAGATAATCCTGCTGTGAAAAGTGTCACAAATATCCTGAAAAAATAAAACCAAAGTTTCTCAGAGATTATGTGTAGTATGTAATATTTTTTAAATATTTTTTCTTAAATAAAAGTATCGAAAAAAGTATCGTTCGGAACCGGTATCGAATTCAGGGTATCGGTATCAAAAATTTTGGAACGATACCCAGCCCTAGTTATCAGTCACTTTGTATGTGTAGCATTCTGTTTATAAGGACAACGAGACAGAAGTTGAGAGTCAAACAATTATTTTATTGTCCATAATGTGAGGAAGGGAATTAACTAAGGAGGTGAGTAGAATGAAAAGCATCTCTGGATCGTCTTTTTTGTGACTCTCAAAATGTGCAGGATGTGCAGTGTGGTAGAATCAATCAAGCTCTTTTCTCATCGTTCCTCCTCTCTTTCCTTTTAGGATCCGTGGCGTAAGCTGGACACAGCGGAGGAGAACAGGTTGATATCATGCAAACACTTATCTGAGGAGCTTCGGTGAATTCCACTCTCTGTCCCTGATGAGAGTGCTGCTGGCGTTCAGATGAGTGTTACAGGTGATCAACAGAGAGCTCTTATGCGAGCGGTATTCCTCTGGTTGTCTGCAGGACTGCAGGACGCACCACACAGGTAAGTCATGCAGGTGAGTAAAAAGGTAAGTATCTTACGATCTCTGTAGATTCTCAGGCTTTAGTGTGCTCATTGCAGGTGAGTGCCAGGTACAGTCTCCTATAATTCACTTTGTTCACAGGCTTCAGTGGGCTGGGTGCAGGTGAGTATAAAGGTTCACAGACTCTAGAATGCTCGGTACGGGTGAGTACAGCTCAGCTTCATTTCGGCTCAGGATGATACTGGATTCGCTGTGGCATAAAAGAGAGTGTCAGACTGAGAAATCAAGACAAAAGGCACTGGTTGTTACCTCAATCTTTAACAAGGAAGTTACTGAGCCGCTTGGTTTTAAAGGCTGAGTGTAATCGCCTCCAGGTGGTATTAATTAAAACTCAGGCAACTGAGAGCGTGGGAATGAGTCTGACCTGGAATCAGTAGCAGCTGAAGACATGACATCACCCCCTCCTCTGCGAGCATCTCCTGATGCTCTAACTTGCTGACAAGGTCGACCCCGCCCTCTTGGAGCTGGACGATCTGAGTGAGTTTGATGGAATTCCTGGGGGAGACGTGCATCCAGCACATCATCTTTGTCTATCCAGCAACGCTCCTCAGGTCCATACCCTTCCCAATCAATGAGGTACTGTAAACGACCTCCTCGTCATCTAGAGTCTAGAATCTCCTTTACCTGGTATATGGTCTTTGAAGGATCTATCTCTGGTGGAGGTGGTGTTTCAGACTGAGCTGGAGTTGGAGAAAGTAAAGGGTCAGAGTATTTCTTTATTAAAGATACATGAAAGGTGGAATGTACACAATATCGTGGAGGAAGCTGCAGTTGGTAAGACACTTCATTGATCTGACGTATGATGGGGAATGGGCCGATGTACTTTGGGCTCAGCTTTTTGCAAGGTAGTTGTAACTTAATATCACGCGTGGATAACCAAATTTTTCTCCCCTGGTTGATATTGGGGTGTAGGGAGTCGGTGAGCATCAACATTGATTCTGTGTCTTCTAATGGCTCTTTGCAAATATACATGAGCTCTGTCCCATACCTGCTTACTCTTTCTGAACCAGTGGTCCAAAGCCGGCATCAGTGTCTGAAGACGTGATGGAATATAGCTTGGGCGGTCTCGAGAGCAGTGGGAATCCCAGTTAAGGGAATAAGCTTGCAGCTCTTGGAAAAGCGATCGACCACGACCAGGATAGTAGTGAACCCATGTGACTGAGGTAGGTCAGTGGCGAATTCGATGCCTAGATGTGACCATGAATGCTGTGGTAACTGTAGGGACATTAATTTTCCTTCTGGTAAACGTCGGGGGACATTGGTAATGGCACAAACTGAACATCTGTGGACATAGTTCTTGACATCTTTGCTCATATGAGGCCACCAATACCTGTTCTGCAGGAGGTTTAAAGTTCTGTGATCTACAGTATGTCCTACTCCAGGAGAGGTGTGAATAGCGTCAAGAATTTGCAGATGTAAAACAGTGGGAACGTAGGTCTTATTATTAGGGCAATTAGGAGGTGCCGGTTCGTTTTCGGTAGCTTGACGAATTTGATCTTCCAGGTCCCATTGTATGGGGGCTGCAAATACCGTGGCAGGCAAGATAGGCTCGGGTTCCTCAGTGACTGGCTCAGGGTCCTGCAGACGTGAGAGGGCGTCAGCTTTTATGTTCTTTGTACCTGGACGATAGGTGATCTTGTAATTGAACCGGGTAAAAAACAAAGACCATCAGGCTTGTCGGGGATTTAACCGTTTGGCTTCACTCAGGTATTGCAAGTTCTTGTGATCAGTAATGACCTCAAATGTGTGCTGAGCCCCCTCAAGCCAATGACGCCATTCTTCTAAAGCCAACTTAATCGCCAAGAGTTCTCAATTTCCAGCATCATAATTCTGTTCTGCTGTGATTAACTTCTTTGAAAGTAGGCGCAAGGATGGAGCACTGGAGGTGTGCCATGGTGTTGGGATAATGTGGCACCTACTCCCAAAGTTGTAGCATCTACTTCTACGATGAACTTACGTTGTGGATCTGGATGGCGAAGAATGGGGGCTGAACAGAACGCTTGTTTGAGGTCAGAGAAGGCTTTGTCTGCATCAGGTGTCCAACAAATGGTCTTCTTCCCTCCACGAAGTAAGGAAGTGTGTGGGGCTGTGACTTGACTATAGCCTAGGATAAATCTGCGGTAAAAGTTAGCAAAGCCGAGAAATCTCTGTAGGGCTTCAGTAGTGGTGGGAACTGGCCACTATTGCACGGCTTCAACCTTTTTTTCCTCCAAAATTCCAGCAGGAGAAATGACGTATCCTAAGAAACGGACCTGGGTCTGATGGAATTCACATTTCTCAGCTTTGAGGAAGAGGGAATGTTCTCTGAGCCTTTGCAGCACTTGACGGAACTTGACTAGACTTGATGAGTGGCAAGATCGGGTGAGTAAACCAGGATATCTTCGATGTATACGATGACGAATTGGTGTAACATGTCACATAGAATCTAGTTCATAAAGTTTTGGAAAATAGAAGGTGAGTTAGCTAGATGCCTGGTGGGTGTGACAAAAGCAGTTTTCCACTCATCACCTCTGCGGATGCGTATGAGATTATACGCACTTCTTAAGTCGAATTTACTGTAAATTTTAGCATGGTGAAGTTCCTCCAGCGTAGCAGGCACCAATGGTAAGGGGTAGGCAAATTTGACTGTCTGACTGTTTAGCACTCTGTATTCAATACGCGGTCTGAGGCCTCCATCTTTTTTAGCCACGAAAAAGAAACTTGATGCGGCTGGTGAAACTGAGGGTCTGATAAATCCTTTATTCAACGCCTCCTCCACATATTCCTTCATGGCTTGTTGTTCGGGTAGTGACAGGGAATATTCTTGACCCTTGGGTAGTTTAGCACCTGGCACGAGGTCTATGGCAACATGGGCTGGTTCAGGGTTTCTACGGTGGTCAAGCAGCACTTTAACTCTGGTAAGGCAGGTTTCTCACACTGGTTTAAGCAGTCATCCTGACAGAATGGGCTCCATTTTAAAATCTCACCCGTGGTCCAATTGATGGTGGGGTTATGCAGAGTGAGCCAGGGTCTGCCCAAAACCAGGTCGATGGTGGCATTGCGTAATCCCAGAAAACTGATTTGTTCCTCGTGCAGACAACCGATCTGTAGAATCACCTGTGATTTTTGTATTAGATTATAAACATATCCATTTTGTTGCGAGAGCAGTGTGAGAGCCTGCCCACTCACGCTTCTAATTGGCTGATTGGATATTTGATTGATTATGTCGCGTCACGTGTAGTTAGGACACAGTAACAGGACTCTGGAATCGGATATCATGTTAGTATTTTTTGCATTACTAAAGCAGATGCACAGATTTTACTGTAAAGATGTATGCTTAGTAGTCTGTCTGTGTCACGATCACAGCCGGTTGTGTTACCCTTCTCTGCCTGAGAGCACTCCGGTTGCTCTGTTCACATTGGACTCTATTTCACATACAGGACTCAATCTCCCATGATTCACCTCTCACTCTAAGCTGTTGTTCATCTGGTCATTATCACTCATTAGCCTCACTATAAATACTAGTCATAAATACTAACATGTGATTTCTTTGCGAACTGTTAGAGCTGTTTCTAGTAATTTACTCGGAGCGTTTTCCTGGCCTGCCTTGTGGTTTTGACTTTGGACTGTTTATACTGTTTTTGGATGTTTTGCCGCATGCCTTTGAACTAGTGACTTTTCCTCTACCTCTGATTATTGCCTGCCACTCTTGTTTTGTTTGTGGAAGCCTGCCTAAGCCATGTTATGCTAAATAAAGCAGTCTTACCGCAAATGGATCCGAACGTCTCAGCCCCGTTCGTTACAGTCTGATTTTAGAGATTTAACCCAGGTTTTGTTCATGCTGCATAGTCAATTAATGAAAAAAAAAACCTTTAAATTTATTTTTCTGTTACTTAAATATGTAAAATTTACCACTGATTTTTAACCTTGTTCAAACATGCATTTTAAAACCAGAAAAAAAAACGATATCACATTTGGTATGTAACTAAGATGGTATCCTTCTTTTTACAGATCTGTGAAGAGTTCCTGAGAATCAGTGGCTTTTTTGAGTGCAAAAGTGGGAACTGTTGGTCCCTGTTGTTTTTTGTTATTGTTTGCTTTTTTATGTTATTGTGTACATGTGTGGCCACATTTATTGGCTGTTTTTGTAGTCACTGTTAAAAGTGACACTGGTTAACATTGAATAAACTTTATTGTCTTTAATCTACCTTCTCATCTTTTTCTTCTTTAAGTTAATTTGCAATTGTTATTGACAAAGTCTGTTTATGTAAAGTTAATCACTATTGTGCTTAGAATATAGACATTTATATTTATTTTCTGAGGTTATAGCCAAGACTCAATTAAAATGTTTATTCACATATCATTAGATTAATTTTACTAAGAAAATAAAGTTCATATAACCTAATTAAAATGGGTTCAGGTTACTTGTAGTAACCCATAAATAGGTTAATTGTACCAAAAAAAGTAGGCTAATACTAATACTTAATTTTGTTGTGTTTTTATTAAGTAATGTTACAGTGTTTATTATACTTAAAAAAGGCTGCAAGTTGCCTCAACTTAAAACGTCCAATGCTGCCACTTGCCTCATTTTTTTAAAGTTAGATCTAGGTATTACTTTTTACAGTGCATGAATACAGGTTGGACCAAATTATTTTCTTAATGTATCAAAAACGAAATACTTTTATTATGCTAAAACATTTATGGAGGTAAATGACTAGAACTGAGACTTGATTCACAGAAAAACTCACAGGAACTGCAAACTCTCACGCATAAACAACTCACAGCTCTCACTAACTGTTATTTAAAGACTCTGACTAATTAAGTTAGTCGTAGCTTACAAAAAAGAAAAATGCAATAATTAAATTACTTACCTCAAAAAAGTAGTCTAACTACCAAGAAGTAGATGTCCCTAAAATGTTCCTGCCTTACTGTGTTAACATATTGTGACATTGCACTACACCCCAAATGTAATGTCATCACACAGGAAGATAATTTTTAGGAACCATAGACGTCACTAGAGATTCTTCCTCCTTCTGTTACTTTTATGTTTTAAATTGTGTTTCACAAAGAAAAGGATATATATATAATGCTACACTATCATCCTATAACTTGTTCAATTTATAAGACACTGCTAACTTGCAACATCTATTACAGCCTGACATAAAAATGTATTAATTAAAAAATCTATGATTACGAGTCTAAAGTAGTGAACACTCACTCTCTCTCTCTTTTAACTTAATCACAGACTCAAGCTTATCTGCATGATTCATCTTGTCAGAACATGTTCTTGCCCGTTTACTATTAGCTAAGAGTCCCTGGCAACAGAAGCAGTTTAGTATTAGCTAAAAATACATTTTTAACTACAGTTAGCTAAAGTTTTGCCTTATTTTAACAGTTAATTATGATATGATTCACTTAGGCCTCTTAAATTATTTAACTAATATATTTAAACTAAAAAAGTGGTACTATTGCCATTTACCTTAATAATTGCAACAACAGATCACACACAACAGAACTTGGGACAGTAGTTCACTGTTAAAGCCCAAACATGAGATTTCAGTCATTATCTACACAACCATGACCTTGTGGCTTCCCATTAGAAGAACCAGTATGTTAGTTTAGTGACTGTCAAAATGTGCTGGGTGTAAGTCTTCACTAGTTTTACAATCTCATTCAGTTTCACAGCTGTATGAATCTACGATGATACAAATAAGAACCAGTATTCTTCTGTTTATATGGTATCCAGTACCTATTCAATGATGTACACAAACAGACATTATAACAAGCCTGTTTTAAAATTTAATGTTAAAAATGAAAATTTACAAGTTTTTATTTTTATGCTATTAGTGCTTATTTTGTTTATCCATTTCATTAGATTTTAGTACAAATTCAATAGTTACTAGTGCTTCTTCTGTAAGTAGTACCTTTTATAAAGAGTCTGGACCGTGGACCACAAAACCAGGGGTAACGCTTTAGATTACAACCCGCGCAATTACACAGAATTTTATAGTGTACCTATTTTGTAACTATAGAGTATCTCTACAGAACCTACCTGTAGATAGAAGTGAACAACATGCAACGTTTGGGGAATAAGGAGGCAATAACCTTCCAAATTATACTTTAAGTATTTTATAACTAAAGGACACCTATTCTGAAATTACATGGTAAGTATGACACACTTACCAAAAACTTACAGCTGTACGCACGTGTAGGTAAACGGAAACAATGTGAAAAGATTAGAGTGATAAGTAGGTAATGATTGAACCATTTTGCCAGTTATACCATGTACTAGTGTTTCAGTGATCATGCCAAAATATGATTACCAAAATATGTTGAAAAATTGTTTAGAAATTTTTCATTTGAAAATTTACCTGATGAAAGAACATTGCACATGGTCATCTCAGCAGTGAGGCAGTCAGCAGCATTGTATCGTCAGTACAGTTGAAAATGAATTACCTGTTTTCAGCTGCTCCCATGTTAAACATAAATATAACATCATAATACACAACACAAGTATATGTACTATATAATTGATGTTTGCTGATAGCTGTAGTGCTGTTGGTGTGTATGTGGTTTGAGGCAAATAGAATAAAATGTACTACAATGTTTTTCTTAACTACTATGCAAAAATGCCCTCTTGTTACGTGTAGGTACAGTGTAAATGTGGCATCCACGGGCCGTAATCTAAAGCGAATCGTTGTAACCCTCTTGTTGTGTATAGTTGCAGTGTAAGTGTGACATCCACGGGCCGTAATCTAAAGCAAACCCTTGTTACCCTCTTGCAAGGTCTAAAGACCCTAATTTAACAACAACACCAAAAAACTAAATTGTAACAAAACTTTTTCAAGAACATAACAAGAATGCATAATTTACAACCACTTAGAATAGGAAAAACAAGTTTTTTTATTTTTTATTTTAAGTTATACTGTAATTTTGTTCATTTCAGCTGTGGGCAGAATTCAGCGAAAATGCAGCAAAAGTTGTCCCTGCAGAATGTGAGGAAGCAGAAAAGTCCTCCCCTTCTTGTTTATAATTTTAGGACAAACACAAATAAAAATAAAAAAATACTGATACGTTACTGACCCATATGTCTCCAAGTAAAATATTGTGACGGTTACCGATCAGCGTCGCCCTGGCAACAAACCAGCACCACCTGGAACTCGTTTGCCCGGGCCAATTGTTCACGGCTGAGCGAATATAAAAGACGAACGCCAACGCGGAAGTAGTCTCGTGTAGCCAGACCTTCAGACTGACGGCTGAAGGTCTGGACTTCATGGCCGCTTTTTTTGGCAAGGCCCGCCCATAATGCTGTTTGACTGACATGTCAAACAACCAATCACAGTTCGTTTCGTT
>JAUCMU010000495.1:0-12372 GCA_032275025.1 Enteromius treurensis | reverse complement strand
GAGGGGCGGAGTCAGCGGAGCTCGTGAAGATTTAAAGGGGAAGTACACAGAACAGAGTGATCTCTAAAGAGCTGTTTCTGACAGGGGAAAATTTGCGTTTTTTTCACACTATCTTTGAGACATTTTAAAACAAACTATATTACAAACTTTCCATTAAGACCCTAAAGAATCATATAAGCTAGTGGAAAATTGGCTTGGTATGACTCCTATAAATCCTCTGTAACTATACCTAAAACAGTACTATAGACTGAAAGCAGGTAAACACCTAAAAAAAAAAAAAGAAGAAAACCTTGAGGCACATTATGGCACATTTAGCTCATAATTGTGCTCTAGGGATAAAGGCATCTGCCTGCTGTCTGGAACATTAGATGATGTGCTGCAATTTTGATTAATTTAAGAGCTCACGGTGCTTTCAGTCCTCTGTGATTACTGACACATTTGAGATAAATGTAACTCTGACGGAGTAACCTTCACCTCTAATTTCATTGTGTTGTAGCGCTTAAGTCCATGTTCAGATTCCATTAGCGAACTCAGGCATGTTCTGACAGTCTGTTTGTCTGAGGATCACCTAGCAACGCTATTAAGTCGGCGCTCATTTGATGACCATAAACACATTTCATTTCATACAACAGTTTGATTTAGGCATTTTACCAAGTTGTCTTTCATTGTATTTGCAGTATTATATTATTTTTTCAAATGTAAATGTAACATGTGATGGTCTACTTTTCTACTATTACTAATACTATTGTAACTGTACCGTAAAACTCATTGTTAACTCATGATTTCAAATGCATTAAGTAATATTATTGTAAAGTGACAAAGATCCCGCAGCATGCAGCACTGTTGAATTTTAACTGAGTAACTGAGTTAGGAGTTTCCATCAGCACGTGTCAGCGCTAACAATGAATAAGCTAGCCTGCAGTTGATTTTTGACTGTACCGTATACACAGAGGAAACATAACAATGTTTGTGGGCCAATCACAGAGAGGGGCCGTCAGCAGTGTGGAGAGATCGTAGCATTGCATGATGGATACTTTACTCCCATAGGGATACGAGTCAGGCTCTGGAAACCGGCCACGGTTTAGGGAGCTACATTCACGTTAACACACACACACACACACACACATTCAGCTAAAAGATTTCCCCACGGGTCTAATCCATCTCACTCAGACAGTTTGCAGAGCATGAGAGAGGAAGATCTTCTAGTAGAAGAGTCTGTTTAGCTTAACGCTGACCAAGAACCATGCGGCACTCAATATGCTTCTTGTGAGTGGTGGTTGAATAGTTATGCAAAATAAATAAATAAATAAATAAATAACAAATATTTACTATAAAATAGCTGTATATAATATAAAACCTTTAAATGCACCATGCATTACATATGTATTCATTTATAATAAAATGTAATATTTTATCTAAAACAAAATGTACAAAAATAAAATATTTGCATAGATATACTAGCTTTTCTTATTTAGATGCTGCTTTTTTAGATGACATGATTTTATATAATAATCCGCATTATTTCTTTTTAATATTTTAAACATTATATTATATAGAAATGCAATATAAAACTGATTTATATAAAATAAAATTAAATGTATAAAATAAAATAAGAGTAAAACAAAAATAAAACGTAAAATAAGGTTTAAAATATTAAAAATAAAATGCAAATATTTAATTGCATAGTTCATATCAGCTCTTCTGATTTAGTCAAATTGTGACGACGTGACTTTAAACTATTATTATTTTACATATTGTTTTTTAAAGGAATTAATTTTAATATTTTGAATATTATATTAAATAGAAATACGATATAAAATTAGTCTATATAAAATAAAATAAATATAAGTAAAATTAAAAATAAAAGGTAAAATAAAGTTTAAAATAAAATCGAGTTGAGTTGAGCTTAGACAACATGGAAACAAAGCCCTACTATTTTGGATGAAAAAGTGATTGTATTTTATATCCCGCTGTCAGTTTTTATGACTAAGCATATGACAAGTCATCGGGTCACGTGTCTGAGGTGCTTCGTTACAGAACGGACCTTCTGTTCCTGATCAGTTGCGGTTTAATCTCCGAATCTTCTTCTAGTTCTGACTGTCCATCACAATGGGCACAACTGCAGAAATAGACAGGAGCCACAATGGTTGGTTGTTAGAGGAGTCTGCAGCAGTTGTCAGAGCAGCGCTCCCACAGCGGCGATTAGATGAAACCTCGGCGGGTCTGTGTTAATTCCTCATCCACTGCCACTGGAAGGATTACACAGCCGAGTGATGGAGCGGCCTTATCTCGCCTCACACTGATAAATCAGGTGCTAACACAAACCGCTGCTTCAACAGATCCACGGCGAGGGAACGGACAACGCTGATAGTGAAGCTGTTGGAACAAACGGCACCGGGAGACAAATGAGTGACTCCAAAACATAAGCCTGTTTGTGTTTCAAAAATGTCCATTTGCTGCCTCCTGGCTCAAGTCTTGTTGCTTCAAGGTATTAAAAAGCCTGAGGATTACGCCTGAACGCGAAGCAGGATTCAGTGGATTTTCGGATGGAAATGCCTCACACACTGGGCTGAAATTTCTGGCTTTGGCTTAAAATTAATTGTCAAAGAATGACAATTGTTTTTAATTTAATTTAATTTATTTTTTTACTTCTTTTAGTTCACGTTCATTAACAATAACAAAAATGTATATGAAATATTACAACATCATAACAACAACTTTTTAATAAAAAAAAAAAATGTTGTTGATCTGCACATTTTCGCAGACAGATTTTTGTATATGTTTATGTTAAAAAACAATAATATTAATATATTTAATTAATCTATATATTATGCATTTTTTATTAAATTGTATTTTTTATTTATATATATATATATATATATATATATATATATATATTACTGCTTGGTCTTAGTTCACTTACATTTGCACCAAAATAAAATTTATTTAAATATTATAACATAATATACAAACACTTGAAAAAAAAATATTTATTTAAAAAGTCGTATAAAACAAAAATGATTAAATGTGTGTGTATCATTGCATTGTAATAGTCACAACAATTCCTTGTTTTGATGTAACTTAAAAAAAAAAGCACATTAATTTAGATTCCCTAATATTACATATTAAAATGATTAATTCTAATATTTGAATATAAGACAATCCACATAAGGAAGAAAATAACTATGACAATTACTTATTTTAAGTAAAGAAAACTTTACTTCATTTCCACAGCTAACGGTGTCAGTCAGCTTAGCCTCCTACGACAGTACGCTCTCACCACCATCTGCTCTCGCAGCATGAAAACAAAATGACCAAGAGATGATCTACTAAAACAAGCAGACAGCTGAAACAACTCCAGTCTGAGGGCAAAATGACCCCTTCCTAGAACAAGGTTGGCTTTAAGTATTCAATTCCCCAAGGGCCGGGAAATAGAAACTGCTGGATAAAAGCTCTTAATATTTCATAACAGTGTCATCTCCGCCTGCAGATGAACAAAAACAGAGCAAAAGGGCCATACGTGAATCCTAACAGTAGCTCTATTGTATATGTTAAGCTATTCCACCAAAGCACTGCTATGCTTCCTCTTGACAGAGGCTCTCAGTTCTTCAACGACTACACTTTTCTCTGTCTGTTGTGACTCCTAATGCCTTTAGAAGATTCAGAACAGATGAAAAAAGAGATTCAGGGGCTTAAAACAGGAAATAAATCAATTAATGACACTAAAATGTAATACATACATTTTAAAATACATTCTAAAGTTAAAGAAAACCATACAAGTAGAAGTAAAATATGATATAATGTTTTTATATAATTTAATTATCTGTTTAATTAAATTTAATTATATTGAATGTATATAATTTTATTAATGCAATACATAATGTAAATACATTAAGGCATGGTAAAATTATTTATAATTGTAATAATCATATAATAAAATATTTACTCAACTTTAATTAAAAAAAAAAAAAAATATATATATATATATATATATATATATATAATTAAATCAAAACACATTTCTTTATATATATATATTTATATTAAAATATTAAAACATAAAATAAAATGTAAAAAAACACATAAAATAGCAACAAACTATCAAGCAAAGGAAAATCCATTAGACTGGTAACATTTTATTTAGTTCAGTTGAACTTAGATTTAGATTTTACAGCAGGTAAACAATTCCTGCTATATTGAAAAACAGATTCAAATCAATAAATGACACTAAAACACACTTTAAAGACCCTGAAAGGCATCCAAAGCTGAATGGAAGTCATAAACCGTCTCATTTCCAGTTGTGTATGATATGTTTGTGATATCTGAACTGCTATGATATGCAGCAGACTGTGTGTCCATACTGCGTGTGATTTATGCTAATACAGGATTAGCTAATCTTTAGCAATAAACAGTTTGCATTTACCCGCTGTAGTATTGCATTTATCTTGTCAGGAAAAAAAGGCAATATAGAAAGGGTTATACCCTGGGGCTTATCTGACCCCCTTATGAAATGAAATGCATAGATTCTCTGACAGAGGCGTAAGTGTTTGGGGAGTTTGTGTGGAAAGCAATAATAAATATCCAAGCGCAGAGCAACTATCCGATAAAGACCAATACTCTGACTGTGAGAGCAGAACGCTGGAACAGCCGAAGCAATCTTCCTCTCTAATCTTCCAGTCAAATCCCCTTGTTTTCACACTGATATGCAATTCATTAGTACGCCAGAGCGAACTCAAACCCACTTTTCTCCAGCGTTGAGGACTCATTGATTTACGCAAGGGCAGTTAACTCCGGCGGCTTATCAAAACTTATCATCTAATGAAATAAATTAATAAAGCAGGATCCTCGCGCATATATCTGTCTAGCGGAGATAAGATGGCATAAAATGTGCGCTGGCTTGTGAAAGAGTGCAATGGTGGTCTCGGAGATGCTGAATTGTAATGTGGTCCCTGGAGATGAACTCTGCGGGACTCATTTTCACCATCCAGTGATCACCGTCTGACCGAGCAATTACCTTCATCAAAACATTTATTACACGGACATGGACACTCGTGGATGTGCACAGGGCCACACCGATTTGACTGCAAGGGATGAATGGAAATATTCCAGCCATTGATTTAAGTGCCCAATCTGGTATATCACATTAGAAAAATGATAAATGGAAAACAAACAGTACTCACTTGAGTTAGTACATTTATCATTTCTTAAAGTAACTACGATGGAAAAGCATTCACAGAATACTTAATTGACGTGACCAACTAATGTAAAGTTATTTACTAAACTACACATAAAAATATTGTAATAAAAACACTATAAATATGTGTGTGTGTGTGTGTGTGTGTTAATTTAAAATAACAGTAATAATAAAGATATATAATAAAAACATTTAAATTAAATATTAAGTATAAAAATAAATTTATGTTAATTTTTAACATTTGTTTAAAATATATTTTATATTTTTTAGTCAATTAAATTAATTGAAAAAATATTTGAATTATTTTTATAAAAATGATCTAAAACTTACTGATCTAACCTGCATGTCATTTATTACATTTATTAAAATTAAATTAAATTAAACAATATTTATACAAATATTATAATAAAACTAAAAATGTATATATATATATATATATATATATATATTTATATATATATATATTACTATCAATAATATAATACCTTTAATTAATATTTATAAATTATTTTTAAAAAATTTGCAAGGTCTCAAATAAAAAAAACAAAAAAACAAACAAAAGACAAACGTTTGGTTTGCTGCCTTCACCAGTGTCATCATATCATTTTATCATTTATTTATAATTTTCGTAACTTTAAATCAATAAATGATAATAAAATAACATAATACAACAGTAAATTTTGTGAAAGTGGTGCAGATTTGCAATTATATATATTTTTTTTATATATATATATAAGTTTATAAATGGATGGCAACAGTGGATGCAGGGAAAGGAAAAAATCTGTTATCCTCACAGCATTTGTTCTGAAGTTCTGTTCTCTCTCTTAGAGAATAAAGCTTGTGCACCTGGAAAACATCAGAAGCTGTGCGTGGACAGGTGATCTAGCCCTCCTGGGCAAAAGACAAAGTCAGAGACAAGTCCTGTCTATTCCCTCAAACGGCTGAAGAGAGCCAAGTCCAACAGCTAACAGACCACCCTGAGACATGAGACAAAACCATTGATGTTGATGTAGTAAATCAAGACTCAAAACGAGTCTTCACACTCCATTTCAGGAAGCATCAGAGCCAGAGGACAAATCTGGACATCAAAGTCTCTCAGCATATGGGCCAAAGGACCATTAAAGAGAAGTTATGTATGTAGCAGTTAAAACTACACAACTATTATTCGCAAATTCGACTGCGGCCTGAAACTGAGCTGGCACTTGTTAAGTGAAGCACGCTGTGATCTGTGGTGTGGAGTACTCACACACAGTGCTGTGCTTGCCCAGGGGCCGTTGCATAAAAGGTTAAGACTAGCCTTAAAAGTTATTCAGCTAAATTCTTCTTTAAGACTGGACTGTTTTT
Organism: Enteromius treurensis; assembly: GCA_032275025.1. NCBI lineage: Eukaryota > Metazoa > Chordata > Actinopteri > Cypriniformes > Cyprinidae > Enteromius > Enteromius treurensis. The sequence continues at coordinate 5,834 of JAUCMU010000495.1, read as the reverse complement.
TTTAAATATTCACTTACATTAAAATGTATATTAGTCTAAGGTAAATACAAAAAAATAAAACTGATTACTCTTGGCTAACTGCTAGTTGGACAGACTAGCTCTTAAGACACTGTCTTAACATGAAGGCTAAGTTTATGCAACTGGCCCCAGGGCTCCAAATATTTGCCAACAGTAAATACCAGCGTGTGCCCTGTTTTTCCCATCTCCTCTGGGCAAACAAAGCACCCTATCGTCACAAAAGCAGTGTTTGGAGATCACTGGAGTGCCCCGTCAAACAGACAGACAGAAAGTTAGGGAGCAATGACACAAAATGTCACTTTGAAACTGAAATAAACTCTTACAGTCTCATTCACCAAATTTCCCTGACTTTTACTGAAAATGAAAACCGGTCACAAAAATATTTACTTGTCCTCAAAAGTAAGGTTTTTTTCATAGAAATTGAAAACAAAAATAATTATGGGTTCCATATAATACAATTTACTGAACAGTTCATTAAATAACTTATTTTCTTAATTAAAAATATCATTTTAATAATCTTACAAATGATCTCTCTCTCTCTCTCTCTCTCTCTCTCTCTCTCTCTCTATCTGTCTCTCTGGTTGAGAAAACAATAACAATTGATAAAATTTTCTGTATATATATATAATGTGCAAAGAAGTAGTTTGCAATCAAGCCCCAAAAAAAATTAAATATGTTGTTCTGTAATTTTTAAATAAATAAATATCACTTGTGTTTAAGGTCTACAACTGAAAGACTTTATAAAATAATAAATTTAAACACAACAGAATTACTGAAATATTAACTAAGTCCAATTTTGAGCGGAAAAAAAGATTGATATGTTCTGTTATGACTTTATGTCACTCAATTCTGAGACAAAAAGTCAGAGTTGTGAGATTAAAAGTCGCAATAACCTTTTTTATTTTTTATTCAGTGGCGGAAATGGGCTTCAATATATAAAAAAAATACACAATTGAAAAATTTATAAAAATAAAGATTCAAATTTAATTTATCCAATTTAATATAAAAAATTTAATTTAATTTTATAAAAATTAAAATGTAATTTAATTTTAATAAATGACATGCAGGTTAGATCAGTAAGTTTTAGAATATTTTTATAAAAATAATTCAAATATTTTTTCAATCAATTTAATTGACTAAAAATATAAAATATATTTTAAACAAATGTTAAAAGTTAATGTTAAACATTAATTTTTTTTTTTATACTTAATATTTAATATAAATGTTTTTATTATATATCTTTATATCTTTAAAAAATAATTATATATATATATATATATTTATATATATATTTCAGGCAGCTTCTCAGAAGAGGAAGAAGTGTAGAGGTTTGTGACATTAGTATATATTGACAATTTTCTTTGTGTGTGTGTGTGTGTGTGTGTGTGTGTGCGCACTATCCCTTTACCGTGTCTGTAAGTTCACCACATAGCATGAGATGTCTCTTGCTGTTTTCCTCCCCGTGCGGATCTGGTGTCAGACACTAAAGCGTCTCCGGGTGCTGGCATTAGCTGGGTGTGTGCCAGGAACGCCAGAGGAGCGGGACACCCGGAGGATGGGTCTTCTGGGATGTGTCTCAGCTGGCAGACCCACAAAGACTCTCCAAATACAGACAGACACACAAACACACATGCAAACATTCACATTCTTCGACGCACACACACACACACACACACCGTGCCGTTCTGAGAGTTGCCAGCTGTCAGACGTTCTTTCATCAGACTACAAACCACCTGTCTTCTTATCTTCTCCATGCAAGCGCAGCAAGCTTCTCAGCTTTTTTCTCTCCTCTCTGTCTCACTCCCTCACTCCTGCTAACAAACCGATGTTCTAAAAATGCTTTCCAAACATTCCATTTTGGCTCTGGGAATATTAAAATGTAGTCTTTTTACAGTTCAAAATGTTTAAATGCGAGTGCATTATTTTGTCAACAAGAAGCAGAATTCAAAGACTACTTTACTAATGCAATGTGACATAAATCTGAGTGGAATGGGCAACTAAAAAAAAATAAAAAGTCAGTTTCAGCAATAAGGATTTGACTAAATGATGAAGTGTGAGCACATTTCATGTGAAATATTTATTTAAAATACAGACTGAATATAAATGTAAACAATGTGTGTGTGTGTTTATAGTACTTAACATATAATAAATATAACACTTAATAAAAATGTTTTGAATGTGTATATTATTATTATTATATATATATATGTGATTGTGTGTGTGTTTTTATTTTATCATCATTATCTCATGTGTGTATATATATATAATTTATTAGCACATACACATTTTTAAAAGTAAATAAAATTATATAAATGTATATTTTATTCATTTTAATAAAGTATATGTAATAAATAAATTACACACACACATATATATAACATATTTTTTATATATACAATATTATATCACACATATATAAAATTCACAACTTCATGGTTTATTTTAATTTAATTTAATTTAATTTAGATCGTGTGAAAAATGTTTAAAAAAAATAGTACATAGTAGAATAATACTTACGTAGACTATACTTTAAAAATACCTTGTTTAGTTCACAAACTAAAAGTTTCCCGAGTTCTAGTTTTTGGAATGTTTTTGTCCCAAATCTTGGAGCACATGTTCATCTGCATTACACAACTGCTCTTATCTTCCTCTGCCTATTTGTTTGTTCCTGCGATTCCCTTTGAACCGTGTGCCAAGCCGTTCCTGGGTAATATCGATGTTCTGACGGTGGGTTGATTCAGACGTGTTTTGTATTCGAGCATTTGGGCGGGACAGTTTAAAGGAATGGCAAGGGTGGTCATGGGATCACGGAGGGTGACGGAGGGGTCAAGTCTCGTTGGCCCTGACATCACAATAAGATAAGCGATGACCAATCGAGGGTCGTGTCTGCTGCAGGGTCAAGGTCTGTGTGTTTTGCCTCTCTATCTCACCTCATTTTTCTTTCCACCATCATCTACTGTTTGTCTCCGTGTCAACGAAGCATTTACTCGCAGACAGGATGAGATTTGCCAGACCAGAACGAAAGCGCCAGCCTGAAAAAGGATGCAAATAGTCCAGGGATACCTATGAGAAAGCAAAAACGAAGTGCTGCGTCTTTAGCGGTACACTGTGTTTAGCGGAGTCAGCGGTGTCCATGATGGCAATGCTCACGATGAGCTGGGTCAAAGGCGGGTCTGAGCGAATTGGGATGTACGCTAGACGGCTGTGCTAAATGCACCATGAATGGCACCTGGTTCCGGGCGGTCAAATAAAATAAAAAAAAAACGAGATGTGCAGTTCCCAGGTAACGGAGGCGTAAAGTGTGTGTGACAGGTCAAGCTAATGGGCCGCGGCTCCTCTGAGAAAACACACACACATCTAAATGCACAAGACTGATGCAACCGCCAGCTGTCGATGAGAAAGCAGGATGTGGAGCTTATCGGAAGAAAGTTTCCAATGAGAGTCAGCAGATTTTGGGTTACTAGGGTGCTAAGATAAATGAAGCCTTGGAATATGGTCAAAATATGAATAAATGTACTGTGTGTTAAGTTTATTAAGCCAAAAAGCAATCTGTAAATAAACAATAGTAAAAAAATAAAATAAAATTAGATCATAAAAAATTTAAAAAAAGTGCTAAATGCACCATGAATGGCACCTGGTACCGGGCGGTCAAATAGTAAAGTGTGTGTGACAGGTCAAGCTAATGGGCCACGGCTATATATATACAGTGCCCTCCACTAATATTGGCCCCCTTGGTAAATCTGAGCAAAGTTGGCTGTAAAAATAAATCTGCATTGTTTATCTTTTTGATCTTTTGCTCAAATGATTCACAAAATTCGAACCTATCATTGAAGTAAAACAATTGAAATGGGGAGAAAATCTCATTGTGAAATAAATATTTTTTCTCCAATACTTGTTGGCCACAATTATTGGCACCCCTAGAATTTTTTTATAAGTATAATATCTCTGAAGTGTATTCCCATTAGGGTAGGGCGATGTCGACCAATTTGGCCTTGTACAATGTCTAATGTGAAACATCGCGATGGACGATGGTATCGTCGTCGTAGGCGGCGGTTGGGGGGTGTTTAGTTGTAACTAATGGTGCGTTCACACCGGACGCGAATGAAGCGTCAAGCGCGAATGATTTACATGTTAAGTCAATGCAAAGACGCGAATAGACATCCTGCGGCGCGAATTAAGCAGCACGAATGGCGCGATTCGTCCTGATTGGTTAACGCGGCGCGAATTTTCGCCTAAGTCATTCGCGCGAATTGCGCCATTTGCGCGTAACGCTCAAGTTGAAAAATCTGAACTTAGGCGAAAATTCGCACCGCGTTAACCAATCAGGAGCTTGCTCTAGTAGTGACGTGATTACTAGCAAGCGGAGGCAGACTTCAGAAACAATAGAAGACAAAATCATCATCTCTGTATGATACATCTTCGTACTTTCATAAAAACAGGAATAAAAAGGAAATACATAATAGATTCATTAAACCAGAGTTTGCCTATGAGATATACCCAAAACAAATTTTACCTCCTGTTTAACCACTACCTAGACATCAGGAGGCAAGTGTCAGAATTACTAGCCGCGGTGAGGCTGCCCTCGGTGGATACAGTTCGCATGGAGCTCACGGCTCCGAAATCGGTGAAACAAACTTTTAAATAGACACTCTCTTTTTTAATAAACTGCAGATTTGTGTTTTAAACAACTACATTCTTGCCTGAAATACTCTTAAAACTGAATTTCATGGCACAATAAAAACAATATTTAGAAATTTTTGCGGTTTTTCCCTCCAACAATGCAGAGACTGGAGCCGCCTGGCAGAAGCCCCTGTGAATTTGTTTCTGTTGTACATGCGAATTAAGCGAATTTCATGTGCGAATGAAGCGAATTTCATGTGTGGATGAAGCGAGTAAACTTAAAATGTTCACGCATCTAACTATTTATTCGCACAATTGCCATCCGGTGTGAACGCAGCATTAGGTGATGTGTAGGTACCTTGATTGCCCTTTTTTGAACATTTCATTCATGAAGTTTCTTGAATGGAAGGCCAATGTAGTAGTGGCCATTGGTAAACTGTATAGAGTTAGAGACAGAATCTAAAAACTGATGATCTTCTTGTGACAACTCAGCTCTGTCATCACAATTCCTTTCAGGGAAATTGTGGTTGTACTGTTGTATCAGCATCTGTTCCACACTTTCGATGGAAATTCTGTTTATTGTAGCAGTTGTCCGCTGTTTGTTTACCACACTGTCATCAACAGGTTCTCTAAGAGGCCCATTTAGAATCCATCCAAGGGCAGTCTTTACTGCATATGGCCCATTGTGCTTACTGTTAATTACCTGCCATGGTTTGAGAAACCTGTACTCTTTACTGCCTATGACGATTTCAACTCCAGCATCAATCTGAGGCAATTTTACTTCACTGAGGTAAGGCCTTTTGTCAATGTCATGTTGTAGTGGAATGTTTTCCTTTAAGACTGGGATGCTCTTTTGTGTAAACACTTTAGAAAGTTCTACAAAGTTGTTTTCTTCCAAACCACTAACCTCCAAGTCAGTGAGCAGATAGCACTTGTTTCTCTTCACGGTGCTTAACATCAACTTTTCTACCTTGGACATTTAACCGTCTTGCTAATGACTCCGTTAAAATTGTTAAACTCCCAAACATACTGTGAGGGTCTGTTGGGAACACTTAGCAGAGCCCCCTGTCAGGGAGGTCTTCAACTCCCAGCTCCGGCAGAGCTTCAACTGGATCCCGAGGGAAGTTGGAGACATTGAGTCCGAGTGGACTATGTTCTCCACCTCCATTGTCGATGCGGCTGTTCGAAGCTGTGAC
>JAUCMU010000494.1:0-12377 GCA_032275025.1 Enteromius treurensis | reverse complement strand
TCTTCCTCGATCGTTCTCCAGAACTCGCAGGGGGTCTCCTGTAGCAGCTCAGAACGGCTTCGGCTCTGAAGCGAAAAATCTGCATGTGCATTCTGCTCGTGCCCTCTTATGCTCACGCAGTGATGAGGTGCACCTGAGCGCAATCAAATGCACGCCAATATTCATTGGCCTTTTGTGTAAAGCTAAAAGGCAATAGGTCTCTCTGGCGAGTTCCCATATGTAACGCCGAAGTGATTCGACTGAAAGGGTAACCAGAATATTCAGCAGTGTGATACATTTATTTATTTACATAAATTTATTTTGTCTGCTGTTTATCAATGGTCATATAAGCTGTTTGTTCTGAAGTAATAAGTATAATAAGTGTGGAACAGCAATGCAGTCACTGTCTGCAACATGGAAAATGTAAATAAAACCTTCTCGCATTTAAACATCTGTAATGCATTTCCACTGTTTCATTTTTTCTTTTGTGATAAGTGGTAAAAAAACAAAAACCCTGATTCAGACTTAGGTTTGTTTCATTGTCTGTTGTCTAACAGAATGAAACTATGGGCCTTGATTTTTACCCCGTAACCTACCAACCAGACATCAACAAATCTGAACAACAATAACTTTTAAAGCCCGAAAAGCTTGTTGTCTGGCCTAAACAATTAATTCTTGGTTTTTCTCCTTGATCATAAAACATTAGTGATCTTTATATAAAATTGCAAGAAGTGAGTGAGTTTTATAATTGTGAAGAATTAAAGAAATTTCGATAAGGTAAACAGGATGTTTGGAGCACCATATGACTAAAATGTCATCTTTTGGTTTGTTTACAGTTTGTGAATGCTACGATTTTTCTTTTTTTTGTGTAAAATTGCAAAAATGCAATTTAAAATAAATTATTTCTTTCTCTTTCTCTTTAAATCTTTTTATTTTATTGTTTTCAAACTTCTCTGTTTGCATATTTTTGCAAATGGATTTTTCATTTTATTTTATTTATTTTTTATTTTTTAATAGTTAAGACATTTATGGAAGCCCTTTTTCAACACTGAGTAAAAAAATTGTTTCTCAGAACTGCGTGATACAAACTTGCAATTCTGGCCTTTTTTCTCAGGATTATGAGATGTAAAGTTATAATTTTGAGTTATGAATCAGAATTGCGAGAAGTAAATTCTTAGTTATGAGAGAAAAAAAATTGAAATTGCGTGGTATTAACTCAGGTATTAAGTCAGAAGTGCAACTTTATATTTCAGAATTCTGACTTTATAACTAATGAATTGAGATGATTTGGGAGATATAAAGTTTTTTTAAACATAAAAAACCCTTATATGATCTCATAATTTATATGACTATATAATTCACAATCTGACTTTATATGTCACAATTCTGACTTTATAACTCAAAATAGTGAGTGTATAAATCACAATTCTGAGAAAAAAGTCAGAATTTTAAGTTGCAATGACCTTTTTTAGTTTTTATTTAGTGGCAGAAACAGGCTTTCTATAGGATATTGGTGCAGGTTAAAATACAATACTTACATTAAAAAGTGTAATGTAGCATTTTTGCTCCAAAAAAAAAAAAAATCCTTTCATCATCAGCTAATGCATTTGAAATATACGGAAGGTGTGAAGGAAAATAATCGGGGTAGGTAAAATAATTTTTTAAAAAGCTTTTTGTGTACTCTAGCAAAACTTTCCTTTCCTTTATGCTTCCAGTGGTTCAGACAGCTCCATACATTCATAATAGAGCAGTTCTCTATCACTAGAAGCTGCAGCGACCAAGTGCGAGAGCAATCATAATGCGCATATGGAACCTTCAGCTGTCAACTGCTCTTTGATGTTATACACTGACCGTTGGCCTCAGCACCGCTTCAAGTCGAACACACCTATTGTCTGTACAGATGCCAAGAGGGCGAAGCACTAGGCAGATGCCTCCCGAGAAAAAAACAGGTGTGTTTGACTTAAAATGGCCGCTTTAAGACGGACACACCTCACCCATTTTTGTGTAATATCCTTTTCAGGTGTCTCTCACTGACGTCAAAACTGTGCCTTGAACTAACCACTGACAGTTCAAATTAAAAGCAAAACCCACTGTAGCAAAAAAATCTAAGCCAAAGCTCATCACAAGTAGCTTTTAAATAGAAACATAGATAGAAGGTGCACAAACAGCGTCATTCACACAAACACTAGACACCATCAATGTAAGAATTATTACAGTAAACTGAAATGTGCAAAAAACATTCCTTTAACAACATGACATGAAACATACAACCCTAATAAACATAGGTGATACAAAAAAACTAAGAAACAGCTATTTCAAAGAAAAAATCTAATTCAAATAAAATTTTAAATGCAATGCAGGGAATTCTGGGAATGTCTGTTTGTGGTGTTTAACAGGTTTTTACCATAGTATTTTCACAGTTTGAGTCACGTGTGTAATGCAAACAGAAAGTGTTTATCTGAGCTCAACTGGTTAAATCAGAGAACACAAAAGTTTTGCGAGATAATGCAAATGTTTTTGAGAGAGAACACAAATGTCTTTGCAAGAGAATGTAAAAGATTTGAAAAACATTTGTTTTCTTCCACCTTGATTTTTTTTTACCCACTTCAATTTTTTTTTCTGCCACCGTGTCCCTTAAGGGGCTTTGTAGTAATACACCTGATTTCTAGTGATTTTCGTCGTCTTAACTACAGAGACCGTCCCTGCATTTGATAAATAAATAGTTTAATCTCGTCATTATACATTACCATTACTCTATTCTCCTATTTGATAATGTTCAGTGCTTTGCTACAATATGTATTGTTAGAAGCGTAATATAAATAAGAGTGATTGATTGATTGATTGATTGATTGATTGACAGCCTTCATTGTGCCACCGCATTCAGTCTTGGACTGCAGACTTCATAATGCAGCCCCAAAATTGGGCCACAACTATTGTCAGATTTTTCTGATTAACTGAATTCTGGAGAACAGAAGTTCCCCTTCAGTCGAATCCCTCCGACGTTACAAATGGGAACTCGCATGAGAGACCAATCGAGGCCAATGAATATTGGCGTGCATTTAATTACAGCTAGGTGCACCTCACTACTACGTGAGTATAAGATGACATGGATGTCATGCACTTGCAGCTTTTTGCTTCGGAGCCTCGCTGCAGTGAATGCCATTGTTCGAATCTGTACGGAGCAAAGGATGGAGAAATCCGGAAAAAAAAGTTCCTGCGGAGTTCACGCTCTCTCTCTCGTTGTCAGCAAGGACTGGGCGGCTGACTAAGGAACCCTGTGGGCCGGTAGCCTTTTGCATTCCAGCGAGAGACCTCGCACTAAGCGCATGGCGTGCCGCGAGAGGTCCTCCCTGGGCAATCCAAAAAAAAAAAAAGCAATTTTCTCACAGTTAATAAGGCGTTCTCCGGAATGTCTATTCGGCCGTGCCCTTCTGGATGCAGTAGTTTCCTCACCTCTCTGCATGGCTGGGTTAAAAAAAAAAAAACACTGAGGCAGGGTTCATGGATGACTCATGCGTTCATTGCGAATGCATGAACATCACGACAGTGAGATGTTTTCCCATCGCCATCTTACCGTGGAAGATCGTTGAGCCATAAAGGTTTTTCAACGCCCGCGGCGAGGTGCTTGGGGATCCTCACGCTGAGCGCGCAGGATGTTCTGCTGGGGAAAAAAAAGCCCTGCAAACTTCTGCCCTGTCACGTAGTTCCGTTGGGTTTCCAGAGCAGATTGCTTCCCCAATGGCCAACCCGGAGGTGATGGTGGTTGCTCTTTGGGGGATGACGACATCTCAGTCCCCACTCCCGGAGGAGGGCCAATCAGCTTCTGCACAGCTGTACCACAGTTTCAAAAACAGAGAGAGCGATTTTCCACAACTCTGGGCCCAGTGCCCCTAGATCCCCATCGAACCAAATATCTTTTTGTTTCCTCAGGTGCGGATCCGGAGCACTGTGTTGCCAGTGCAGGAACCAAAGGAGCAGGTAGGGGCTGCCCAGAGCAGCCTGACATTTCTCCAGGACGTTTGCTGTATCTATCTGGGATCAATCCCTGTTCCTTTCTTCCAGCAGGCTGCACCACCGTGGTCACGGCGGTCATCGTACCCTTGATTCCCCTAGCGACCCGGCTGGGAGCCTGGATAGCACCCAGCCCCTTGCGGTGGCCTGCGATTCAGTTTGCCAGACGCCTGCCCAGGCACAAAGCATTCTCTACACCACTGTCCACTTGGACAGAGATGCGGCTGTCCTGCATGTGGAGGTTGCAGTCCTACTGGCGAAGGACACAATTGAGCCTGCCCCTCCAGCCGAGATGAGGTTGGGGTTTTACAGCCCCTACTTCATCGTGCCCAAAATGAGCGGTGGGTTGAGATCCATCCTGGTTCTATGAGCATCAAATATGCTTGACCCAAATCGCATACTAAAAATGTGTAGTCTGCCCAAGATTGGTTCGCAGCCATTAACCTGAAGGACGTGTACTTTCATGTCTCGATTTTACATCAACGCAAACCAAAAAGCAGTTTGCTCATGGGGTTGAGCGTGTCAGTGTGCCAAGTTGGTGGGAAGGACTTGGTGCATCGGCATCTCAGCCATCTGATCCTTCAGGGTACCGGGGAAAGGGCTAACTCTCCTAAAGAAAAGGAATGGATCTCTTTTCTCGGTATGGAGCTAGGCTCGGTCAACATACTGCCCACCTCACGGATTAGCGCGTGCCGACAGTGCTGAAGTGCTTGAACTTTTTCAGGCACAAGACATTGGTCCCTCTCTAACCGGCTCGGCTCCTCAGTGAAGACCTGCAAGTGCATTATATCCGTGTCCTCTTATACTCACATAGTGATGAGGTGCACCTGGCTGTAATTAAATGCATGCCAATATTCACTGGCCTTTTCTTATTACTTGAAGGCGATTGGTCTCTCATGCGAGTTCCCATATGTAACGTCTCCGTTCCCTCCTTCAGGGAACGTGGGTTACCTACCTAACCTTAGATGTTTTTGTCTATTGTCCTTTATTCATTAACAGTTTGCAAAATAGATTTCTATCACCCAGATGTTGTGGTCTTCATATGAGCTAAGTCATGAAATCACTGTCTGCTAATCGGAGCCCATGAATTCATTGTGCAGCTAAATGAGTCATGTTTACTAATCATATTCTTTCTGTGCATACGTACACAAATCTGTGCAAGTGTGTCAGAGTCACAATACATGTCATTTTAACTTTTATTTAAGATGTAGCCACTTCAGGCTACCATTATATTTACAATACAGTCAGGGTGTAATACAATCATACAACCCAAACAGGAAAAAAGTACTCTTATTTTAGTTTATTTTTAGTGTATTTATCTCTCTCTCTATTTTGATTTTCTTCCACTAAAGCAATTGCATAATCATACTAAACCCAACAATAATAAAAATAATGATAATAATAATAAAAATACACAGAAGATACTATAGGTTCTGTGATATGTACATTGGCTTAGAGCAATACAGTGTTTTTAAGTCATTTAAGACAATATAGTCTCCAGGTTTTACAGAAAATGCTACATTTAATAGTAATCATAATTGACATTGGCCCCGTGTCTGTAAGAACTGGGGTCCTGCTGGCTCATAGGTGCATTCTCGTCATGATGATGCTGCCGACCCTGGTCATTTGATCTGGCCTGGTCCATCCAATAGGAGAGATCAGTCTCAAGTCTCTGGAAATACATGATGGTGAAGTGAGACAACAGATCATGTCAGGAGTTTAGACTCAGTCTCAGGGGAAAAAATGGACAGGTTTCGATCCATATGAAGAATTTTAAGTACTGGTAATTACTCCATATGTACTGTAATATACTTCTTTCCCCATCCATTTTCAAAGAATAAGGACTTAAGTATGAGTAAAAGGAGGAGGATATTAAGAGCAAAGATTTACCGAAGACAATTTAAGGTCAGTTGTAAACTCCACATCTGCATTTGTGTGTGTATTTGCCAGTGCTGCCATTTTCTAAAAAATTAACAATGGTTGTTTATGGTGATGCAAAGAATTGTGGGTTATCTGTAACAGCAAAGGATCCAGTTCATGCATTTTACACTTGGATTTTTTTGTTCAGATCAGTTTGTAACAAATTCAGATTCTGAAAGTAGGTAGAAAAACAGAAATACGATTACCCCATTCTGACACTTCTGAAGAAAGGGAGATTACATGTTTTTAAACAGTCATTCAGAATTTTGCTATGGTGTTCATCAAGCAACAACAACAGAGACAGGTTTTTTTAAATTCAGCAGTTGTAATTTGTACATGCTTACTTCCAATTTCTTTCAAAAAGAAGTGTATTTACCCACAATATGGTGATGGAAACATAATGGAACCCTATAAAAAGCCCTATAACACATGTTTCATTTATATTAGAAACTAGAGGGTACACTTATGCAGAAGCTCTTGGGGAGTTACAAGCTGTTTACGTGTTAGCAATAAAAATATTATTAAATTCATAGCACTTTAAAATGAAAGTCACTTTTATGGTTTTAGAATAACTATTAACTGTAGTCGAGGGAGACCTCTCGAGGGAGAACCTGTTTTCACTGGTTCTAAACCCCGCCTCTTCTATTCACTGCCATGTAGCAAACTATACCGTTTGTGAGTGCCACCAAGCCATAGTTTTATGTAAGTTGCCCTGGGGATGTGACCAAAAACCTCAACAAATGCAGGGGTTCTAATTAATTCAAATTCAATTGTCCATTTTGTTGTGAACAGCCCTTTTCACAGAAGAAACAAAAATGCAGACACACACAAGAGCAGCTCTGTCTAGCAGGACACAGGTGTCAGATGAACCAATGTTATATTATGCATCAATAGTCAGCTACACTGGACTAATCACACTCTAGCTTTAATCTAGCACTTAATGTGAGTGTATGCATTTTTTAGATGTGATATGACTCACTGCTTCATCATAGCCCATGTACATGAACTGCTGGATCCACTGCTGGACATCAGGACGACTCCGGTCCCATACGTTTCTCTTAGACCTGTGCAAAACTGACAGAAACTCTTTAGCCTTGGATGGTGATACTGCAATCTGTGCTTTAGTTCTGTCTTCCGGCTCCTTTGCTGTTGAAAAAGAGCAGGAAGAAATTCAAGGCCACAGTCAGTGATGCTTCATGTATAATTCCAAAACTATGTTACAGCTTTTTCCTATTGCTTACACTCTTCATGCAACCAAACCATACACTCAATCGCCAACTGAATTACTCTTTCATATCAGCAGCAACACATTGATGGGCTTTATATAAAACACTGCAGTCTTTGTGTTTCTATTTTAATTTCATTTGCTCGGACTCAGTCTCCTGAAGACTTCTCAGTCTTCATTTTTACATAAATAAAGAACAATTTAATCACAAATCATCAAATTTAGCAACAAAACAAAATTTTGCCATACTTTAGCCCTAATTAGCCATGATTTATCACATGGTCCACCAGAGTAGCCCTGATGTCATCTGACACACATCTCACTGGTTCTCGTCTTTGTCCTCTTCCACATCCGACTCCTCCTTCATTTTGTCCTCCTCGTTCTCTGACTCTCATCGCCTCCATGCTTGCAAAGTTCTCAAAATGGCTTACCTGAGGTCTATTTGTAGTGCTAAGGCTCAGACCGATTGGTGTTCTGTTTTTTTTTGTGCAAGTGATTTCAGACATGTATGTAAGAGCCTTCAATTGCCAGGTGAGTTTCTAAATTAAGTGTCTAAAGTAATAAAACGTTTAGTGTTTCGCAATAAGTGTGCTACAGAATTGTAAACAAAGTGCAAATGTTGACAACATGTTTAATGATTACACTGTGTTTAAGATAAGATACAAAAAGTTTAGGTATTTAGGCTTTGGTTTGAGTATTCGGTTTTAGTGTTTAAGCAATACGCAACCACTCTATTACTTCAACAGACCAGAAAAGCAGATCAGTGTTAAAACATGCACAGAGGATGATAACAGCCCGAAGGGACAGAACGGCTGCCCAATTATCTCCATCTGACGATGACACAAAGAGACTGTGACCTGATCTAAAGCCCAAAGCTTCCACACCTCCATGTTATAAATATCAGTGATGTCTTTTGTTTATAATCATCTATGTTATCTTCCCTTGGAACATATCAGCCATCAGTCTCTGTCAGTTTTGGAGGTCATGAAGCTGATGAGGGATTCTGGACAAGTGTGAAGACGTGATGGATGAAAAGATGGAGGGTATCAGGCTAAAATTAAAGATTTATAGTAAATGACTAAACTATTGGCATGATTGGCATGATTAGTGATTAGGTAGAAAGAGGGAGTTATAAACCATATATCACAAAAAAATTATATATATCGAGGCTGACATCATCTCACCCTCTCGTTTCATGAGGATCCTCTGTAGCCTACTCCCAGATGAACCACCTAAAGCAAGCAAACAGATCAAGTTATTGTCGGTAATAACTATTTTATATAGTTGACTGAAATTATTCCTATTTTCTTTATTATTATGTTTAAAAACTTTTTTTTGTTAGAATTATGTAAATTTTAAGAGGCTACAAACTTTGTGGGATGTCCAAATGCTCACATGCACACAAATTCAAACCTTAAATAAAGTACTAAAATTTTTAAATGTTGCCCACAATGACCTATAGCTTCTGAAGTATAAACTTCAGGGTACTTATGCATACTATACAGTCACCTTCAGGAATCAGGAGAGATTGTTTTAAAATTTGCCTACAGTGGACGCTATCAAAAGTATAAATTTATGATGCAGATTCTGGTACAAGTTCTGACAGGCTCTAAATATTATCTAGCCAGAAAAAAAAAATGAATGAATGAAAAATAAAAATAACAAAACTGCCAACAATGAATCAAAACTTTACAGCCAGTATATTCTTTTGTGACTTGAGAATAGCCACAAAACTAACATCAGAAGTGGACTAAATCAATAAGTCAGGGATGCGGATGCAGATGCAGATGCTTAGGGCCCTGGGGATTCAGGGGGCCCTTTCTAAAATTGGCTAAATATATTTGGCCAATGCTCCAGTCTTGTTTTCTGGAAAGTTTAAAAATATTACAAAAACATTTAAATATAAGAGCTTCATTGTGCAAAATAAAATAAAATAAAAAAATACATTTGCATTGTATTTCCTTTAATTTAGCTTAATGTTAGTTTTAATGATTAATTTAAAAAAAAATCTATTTTTAAAGGAAATACAATACACTGTAAAACAGGTGATTTTACGAACAGTGAAATGATTTTTGAAATGTAATATTAAATTTGTTAATAAAAAAATTAAACATGCTTTGTATTCAATGCACAAATTAAACAAATGTTCATTTATAATTATTTACATTGAAATATTTTAAAATGTAAAGCATTTTTCTTTCTTTTTTTCATCAAGCTGAAACCACGAGTGACCATGAGTGACTGTTACACATATACAAGACTTTAAAGCGGAGTTAAAACACACATTTTACAGAGTTCCAGGTCTTTACATTTTATGCCACACTTTATGAAATCCTATTTACAAGTCTTCCCCTCATTAACTAATGAAGCCACTTTGAAATGTGGTGTCTGAAAGCCCTAAAATACCAGAGAAATCTATAATTGCCATACCTGAGGGTGAGCAGAGAGACAGGATGCTTATGAGAAGGAAAGCTTGAACACAGAGGCTGTGGAGCGACATGCTGTTGTTCTATCAGCTGTGTCTGCACTGAGTGCTGGGAAAGGATTCAGCCGGGGATTGAGATGAACAAGGCGCCATCCTGGACCAACAGGCAAACATTCCTACAGGCGACCTGTTAGCGCTTGTGGAGGAATGTGTGCAGGAGGCAGAAACCCCCTACCCCTACAAATACCAGAGTGTGAGTGATGTGTACTTGGGTTAAAATGGTTTGGTTGTTAATACAGTCGGTTCTAGGTCTCAAGGTTTTAGTTTTACCAAATTTTGTAATTAAAAAGGGTTTACATCATAAAATTGATCTTTTAGCACCTTCTTGCTGTAAGGGTGATTAAAATAAGTAGTAAACAGCATTATATATAAATTTCAGGAGTATTCGTAAATCTCTGGTTTATAAATTGACATTGCCCAGCAAACAGATTGTTGAATATTTAATTTATGCTGGAAGTTTGGTAATCTTATTTGATGGTTATTTTTTTCCTGTTTTTCTAGAGGGTATATTTGAAGTCAGAAGCAGCAAAAACAACTTGGGAGGGAGACAGATGTTTCTCGAGATGTAATGCACATCTTTCTTTTTTTCTTTTTTCTTTTTTAACTCAATTTCCTGCCGCAGCTTTGAAGTGTGTGCACGCTGTAGGACATCAGTTATAAGGCTTATGGCTATTTCCCAGGGACCCAAACATACAGTAACTGTAAGGCAGTAGCCGTGTGATTTAATATATATACATGCATGTGAATCTACAATGAATCTACAATACAGGGCTATTTTGTTTTTTGTTTATTTGTTTGTTTTTTGTTTATATGCCACAGATTTCAAGGCAACTGTTGTATATTAAACCAAATTTCTCAGAAAATGCAGCAGATGTTAGTCATTTAATAAAGTTAGTGGAACTCAGTAGATTTCCATTCTTTATCTAATAACAGTATGAAGTCTAAGTGAATTAATGAATCATATTTTTCTGATCTTCCTTTTTGAAAAATATATTTCTGAGAGTTTAGAGCTCTTTCCTTCACTTTGAAGCATCTTTTTACAATAATGTTTCTATGTATAAACTATGTTTATACATTGTTAAAAATTTAAATTATGAGCCATGTTGATTTTACACCTTCACTTATGGTCAAAATATCTAATAATCGTTAATAACACTCCCTCCACTGACCCCCTGTTGTCCTCTCACCTCAAAATCCACAGATATATTGATGGATCTGTTTATTACAAACAAGCATTTTATTTTACAATATGTTAACTGATAGATTGTAAAGTGATATATTTTCAGCTTTTTTAAACTATTGTAAATGCAATAAACATGATTCCAAAACGAGAGAATATCCAAATAAAGTTAAAATTAAAAAGAGAATCACTGAAACATTTGTTTTTATGATATGAACTTGTATTTCTTTGTATTTTCCAAAGGCTTACACTTGGAGTGAATTTGGTACATTCAAATCGAGTTCCTGCATGTACTGTACTTGTCCCGAAGGGAATGACCCTCATTCAGAGGTCATCTCTGTGCACCTGGACTGCATTCCCACTGATAACAGCACACCTGCGCATCATTTACAGTATATTGTTATATATTATTTATTTTGTAGCAAGTACAAATTCAGAGAGTGCATTTATTAGAAAAAGAATAACCAGGAACAAGTATTTTGCCTGTAAAATAGTTTGTGAACAAGATATTTTGGATGCGATTACATTTACATTGCGATTTTTCTGTAACATTTAACCCTAAAAATAAAATTAACCTTTGTCAATGTATCTTGCCCTGGTTCAAATCATGTTAAGCTAAATAATAAAGACTGTTTCTCTCCTTTTCCAAGAGCTGTGCCATAATGAAAGGGGCAAACGGTCCCAAACAACACAGACTCCAACTCAGATGACATTATTCTTCTGGAGCGGGAGGGTCGTAACCCAGGCGGCTGGCAGAAGGGAAGTGAGCCCAGTAGGTTCTGGCCAATTCCTCAATCTTGTCATAGCCAGCATGAGAACGCAACTCTTCAATCCAAGCGAAAAAGTCTGAAGATGTCAGCGCCCAGTTAGGCACACTCCTTTTTTCCCTTGATTCAGCTATAAGCGAAAAAGAGGTCAACACAAGAGATCCGAGAACAAAGCATCAGTGTTCATTTATAAATCATATTTTAGAAATATTTCAGGTGAAAAATTTCCCCCCAATGATCATATTTTAGGACATTTTAGCACTCCATTGCAAATCTTTTATAAAGAAAATTTGAAACTCACCTTGGTTTTCCACTGCCTCTGTAAGGAAAATAAATAGGACATTTAATGTATAGTTAATTAAAGAATATATATATATATATATATATATATATATATGTGTGTGTGTGTGTAGTCTAGAAAAGAGGCTAGAAACCAATAAATGCAAATTAAATGTAATTACCAAGTAATGTGTAAAGCTTGACTAGAAAGTGGCACATCTGGTAAGAAAGTGGACAGCAGCGGCATGACATGTTAAATTACTGCACTGACCTTATTCTCAAACTAATCGTTTCACTAATGCACCACTAAAATCAATTAAGCAATTTTATTCAAAAAATTATTTTGAATATTTAAACTATGATAGCTGCTTAAAGAGCAGTATATCCATGTGTATATACAGACTGATTCTTAAAGGGATAGTTCACCCAAAAATGTAAAATTTGATGTTTATTAGCTTACCCCCGGGGCATCCAAGATGTAGGTGACTTTGTTTCCTCAGCAGAACACAAACGAAGATTTTTAACTTTAAC
>JAUCMU010000493.1:0-12381 GCA_032275025.1 Enteromius treurensis | reverse complement strand
ATAGCGTGCAGGTTACCGTCATCTTAGACACGTTTAGGACTTCGGGCGCGCGCTTTTTCCCGCAGACGTTTCTGTAAGCTCCATTGCGCGAGCAGCTGTGTAACTGTGTGTATTTGTACATCTTGTGGTCGCGCTCCTATCGATAACGGCATTCGTTGACAACGAATTTTTATTATCGATAATTATCGATTAGTTTTTGCAGCCCTAGTTTTAAATATGGATATTTTTCTCACACATACGCATCAACCACTTCAGAAGGTGCTTGTTTAACCCTTCTGGAGCCACGTGGAGCACTTTTGATTATGGATGGATGCACTTTATCTGACTTCTATAGGACTACTGAATATTAACAGCCATTCGTTGCCATTATAAAGCATGGAAGAACCAGGACATATTTTTGTCCTAAAGAAGAAATTCTTATCTGCCTAGGATTGCTTGAGGGTACACTTAATTATGACACTCTGTGAATCAGATGTGCTCACTTGAGTTTTTATTCTTATATATATATATATATATATATATTAGGAGTGTTTTTGGAGTCCTAAGAATATTCACTTTCATCACTAGTGGCCCAAAATGGAAACCACAGCAATTCATTCTTCTCTTCACACAGCTCTGTCGCTCTTCATTGTTATAGATTCACTCTGTTATTGAGATGCAGTGATATGCCACTGATCAGCAAAAATTGATAAACATAAAGAAATAAAATTGAATACAATGGTTAGTGGTGTTGTATCGACTATTGTATTGACTAGAGATCCTCCAGACAGCGCTTCAGATGCTGCATTGTACATAATTCTACAGTTGCTCTGTAGAATTGCTTGTCATGCATTTCATTCTGTCTGCATATATTAAATATGCGTGTTAAATCTACCTTTAATAAGTAAAAATAAGTAGCTATTTATACCAGATATGATGCTTAAAAATGACTTTTTCTTTTGTAACCCAAGGTTGATTGATTCAGCAATATTATGTTCAGTTTATTATATTTTTAGTTTAGTTTAACAATTACTTGTCATGTTAAGCACAGTTTATAGGTTTCCTGATGTGCAAACAACAAAAAACATAGCAGAAAAGACATTGGCAATGATATATTAGCAGTTTAAAAAGGACTGTATAAAGAATGTCAATACACAGCTAATTTTAGATATTTTAAGTCAAAAATATGATTTAACATCAATAAAGCGAATTAAAATGTGCACATCAATTTACACAAAATTCCATTTTATAAGTGAAATCAGGAAGAAATGTCTAGTTAATGTTAGTGGTGTCTAACAGAGCTAATGGGGTCATGATTAACCAGCAAAACTTTGGCTCTGTGACATCACTTCCTGCTGACTTCTCATGAGGCCAAATTAATCTCATTCTACCTTATAGAGCTGTTATTGGAAAATCTACTGTAAATAGATAACAAGTCTCTGAGGAAATATTTTTTAGAAATATTGTCGATAATTAAGTCAACTTTAGCATGGTGATTCAGAAATGAGACTTAATATTAGAACCTAAAAGTTAGAAAAATCTTCACACTTTTATTCAAAAGTTATATCTTCAAATGTAATAATATTTAATACACAATATTTTCTTTGGAACATATATATGCAGCTCTGGTGAGAACAAGGGACCACAAAATAAATAAATAAATAAATAAAAATATTAAAATCTTACTGACCGTCGACTTTTGAATAGTAGTGTGTGTATTTGAGTAAATGGCTATGAATGTATTGATGAGTGCATTTCTGAAGTCTAATGGCATGTATAAAGTCTATGTATTTAATTCATAAAACATCTTGCTGCTTTGTTGGTCTTCCGTGTTGTGTTGTGCATTTCCTGCAGCGACAGCCTGCATATAATCCATCACATATTTGTGGCAGGTTTCTTTAAGCATTTCTCTAAGAATGTGCCCTTAATGAATATTTCAGCAGTGTGATTTCATATGAAATTCTGCTCCTGGTTTACATTAGTTGAATTTATTTAAATCTGGAGACTGTAATTGAAAGCTTTTCTGTAGATAACTGTCTGTTTGAACAATGAATGCATTGTTTTTCATTTGTGGGTGTATATGTGAGATCTCCTCTTCTTATAATGACAGACATATAAATACACACATACATATACATACAGGCTGCCAACTCACTAGCCGCTAGGGAATCCCCGCCCCTGCAGATGTTACCATGGCAACGCTTTTCAGGCTAGGGCAGGAGTCCCTCTTTCTCCACTCTTTTAGTTGGACGGGAAATATATGAACCACCAGCTGCAGAGTACTTGCTCCTTTGGCAAAGCATTCTGGGAAAGGAGGCAAGACCATAGATGTGTAACATACAGGAGATGCTATATAGCTCCACTTTCTGACATAAACCACACTTTTTCCATTTTATTTTTGATTTTACTTTATACATGAAAGTCCACGCAGTGTGAGAGAGCAAAACAACTTTTTTTTAACAGGTTTTTGCACAGAATTGCTATTTGGGCTTTACATACTGCTTCTATATATTAATAAAATAAAATGTAACATATGTGATACTTTTCTCTGTGTAAGATCAAATCTACGCTGCCTACTTATTTTGATAGCTTTATATATTGACAAATTAAGTGTAAAGGAGCACTTTTAGTTTCCTAACATATCAATATCCATGGAAACTGAGTGTTCCATTGGAAACATACACACAATTAACACAACACTCACTGACAAACCTGAACCTCTGCCCACAACTACCAAGATTTTACTCCGCCGTTTTCTAATAATAGCTTAAATCATTATCACTCAATAAAGGCAAGGTTTTTTCATGCAATGGTATATTTTGAGATTTTGAGCACTATAAAACTTCCAAACTACATTTACAATTATTATTTCATTGTATCTATTTTTGTCTGTACACTTTTACAGTCAGTAATCTCCACTTCAGCAGCATTTCCATAAACCAAACTTTGCAGTCATATTTCTAATTATGATATAATTAGAAGAGGAGTTTGTTTGTATATTATTCAGTGATTAATAACATTTTATTCCTAAATACATGGTGATTTTTTTTCCCTTCTGGCTGTTCACAGTATGTTATTTTAGAGTGATAAAAGTTAATAATTAGATTTTTAAAAATGACATAAAAAAAATAATAAAATCCCCTCCAAAAAAAACTTTAATATTTCAACCAAAGTAAACAAGAAATCTGAACCTAGAAATCATGCAAATTAGTGCAAATAATTAATTTGATCATGCTTTGTTTGCATATTAAAACAAATTCAATTTGGAATTAAAAACTTTTAATGTGCTTTACCTAATTATTTGTATTATTCAACTAGAAAAGTATAGTGATATCTATTAGTTTTATTATTTTACTGTTCACTTGCAGTGTCTTGCCTTCAAAATATATAGAGTTATTAGAAATGTAAGCAATATTTTAAAATGCATTAATGTCATAGCAGTAAAAGCTTACACTTTATTTTAAGGTGTCCTTGTTACAGTGTAATTACACATATATTTAGGTACAGAGTAAAATTAATTACTACATGTACTTACTATGTAGTTATGGCTATGATTAAGGTGTGGTTTAGGGTTATCTGCATATAATTATGCACAATTAAGTTTTATTATTAAAGTAAGTAAATATATGTGTAACAATTACTTAATACATAAGTGTCCAAATACTTCTCTCCTTAATCTGCGAACAGTAACAAGCTGCTGCTTGTTTGTAGTTCAGGAGCGACGGCTCGTGCGCATGTTTAGCGTGTTTATATACTTTACCAGTTGCCTGTTCTCGTGCCACCGCAGGCTTGGAAGCTGTGTGTTGTCGACTTACGTCATCGACGAGCAGCACGTCTTGCGCCGCAGTCGCTCCTGAGATGAATGCACAATACTGCCTTTACCTGGATCTCTAGCGCCGCCGAGCGAGCGACAAACCGCTCACAATAAACCTAGTAATCATTAAGCAACTCGGTCAAATAAAAAAAATATAAAAAGGAATACAGATACCATCACCCTGTCTTACCGAGAGCAAGAGCGGTGAAGGATACAGTAACAGTGCACGCACTGAAGACTTGCCTGTCAGTACCATGGATAGCTCACAGCTTGCTGCTGCCAGAAGATGGCGCTGTCCCCTCATGTGACACACCGCCGCGCATTTTAGATCTCTAAATCGGTATTTTTTTATTGTAAAATCGTCAAATGTGCAGTTTGGTAAAACATATACGCTGCAATGTGTGAAGAATGTGTTCAATAATGTGTTTTTTTATTTAGTTTTTATTTAGACTGCTGAAATATTTCTCTCTCTCTCTCTCTCTCTCTCTCTCTCTCTCTCTCTCTCTCTGTGTCTACATCCCATATATTTAGTGAGCTAAACATATCAAGACTTTCATAAACCTATTTTTGAGGACGTGCTCATCTGTCAAGCAGTATAAAAAATATATATATTTTTTTTAATTGTAAAAATGCAGAAATTAAGTTCTTATATTTATAACAGGAAGGGGAAAAACTGGAAAAATCAGTGGAATGTCCTCATTTAGAGAACATTTTCACCAAAACAGCGTAGTCATTACTAATTTAAATCACTAGTCTTTAACCCATTTAATACCAGCGGTCACAATAGTGACCATAAAGTGGGTTTTCAATTATAAAGCTCTGTTTTAGTGCATTTCCTGCTAATATGATAAAAGGTCTCAATTAGGTATGTGCATGCATGTTCATATGGTTAGTGTAAATTGTCACATGACCCGAGCAGTTTATTTCCTTTTTGCACCATAAGAAGATAATGATAAATGCTTTGTGAAGTAGGCATAAAGATGTGACAAAGATTTTTGCCCACGTTGTCTGTAAGGTGTCTAGAATTAATATATGAATTCAAGATTATTACATTTTGTTGAGGGAATTTAGGTATGCATTTCACAACGTTTTGCATTAAATTAAAAGGTCAAATGTTACAAATAAGGTTACAATAATGATTTTGTAATACTGTTGGAATAATAAGTTTTGGGAATAGGTTACAAAAAAGTAACCATTTAGAAATGTCTTAATTGTTGTATTTTTTTGTAATGTATCTCAGTATTCCTATAAGTGTTAACACTTTGTGTTTTTATACATAATAGAATAAAATGCGATGAAACAGTTATCTGGGCTGAGATAGGCCTGTATAACAATTAGTATGAATGCAGAAATATGTTATTTGTATGTTTCGTTAGTTATGAACATGTTAAAGCGCCTTTGATAATGATTCAGAGACCACTGGTCGGCGTTGTTCACTCATTAGAGTTCATTACACAAAAACTCCTCCCCGTCACCGTTTCACCTCCCACTCAGCATCAGCAGCATTGAGGATGAAAGAATTTAGGACTTGTCTCGCTGTTTGAATACAGCGCGCTCCTCGCACACGGTCGCGAGACTCATCACTGTACCTCTCTGGCCACGCGCTAAGCGGAGCGCGGGCGGCCGGTGATCGGTGTGTTTTGTGTCTATGGGTGTCGACGTGATGTCTCCTCCTCTGAGGAACCTCAAGTGCTTTTCACCGGTGATGTGCCAGTGTAAACTTATATGTAGCAACCGCACGCTTTCGCTCATGTTCGGCTGTAAGGTAAGCCGAGGGTGCGCACGCGCCCGTTTCTGCTGGTTTTCTTGATAGGATGCTAGAAAGGTGATACCTACCGTTGGTGACAGATTTCTCCGATGTGTACATCCACAATTATAAAAATCGGGGTTGGTTAAAAGAATTATGAATGAAAAAATTGATTGTGGTGTGTTTGTGATTGCTTGCGTGGCATTTACAGTATGCCATTACTGTACATCACGAGGTTTTGCAATTACACACGTACTGCTACAGTACAGTTTGAGAGGCTTCATGTATGGTAGGATGCCATAAAGCCACCTGTCTCTTTGCAGATGCACACATGCCAAAAACATTGGAAGGTCGATCAGGGATCTTCCGCTTCAGTTTGTGAAAGGCAATATGGCTCTCTAAAGTGCACCATAAATGGCCGTACAAGGCGATGTGGAGGTGCATGGGAGAGAAAAAAAAAAATTGCTCACTTCCGTCCTTATTGCCCTAAAAAAAGGAAAAAGAAAATGAAAAAGAAAATGATGCCCAAATAGCGGGGAATGTTATATTGGATGAGATCTCCTTCTGAAGAAATAGAGCTATGCACAATACATCTATATGTAAATGAGTTGTAGCCTATCTAATGCATTTTTAGCTAAATTTAAACATTAAAACAGTTATGAAACACAAACTGAGCAAAACTGAGAAAGTTACATAAACATTTTGAAGCATTATTTTGGCTGATTGAATTTGTAATTCATTAATTACAGCATAAAACATGTCTAACAACTAAACCAGGTCTAAACCAACCTGACAATTATAGTTCTCATGCTGTGAGGTCACAGTTCAACTTAATAGATCTTAGTGGTAACCTGCAAATTTAAAAAGCAATTTCTACCTAATTCATCCCATAAAACGATTTTAATTCCATAAAGAGGTGTATTATAGGTTTCCTATTGGCCATGCATGGTTATTCTGGGTTATTATTATTTTCAAATATTTTGTCCATTAAACCATAGAGTTTTTTTTTTAATGTGTCTTTCTGAAAATAAACATATCAATATGTCATCACGTCACTTGCAGCCTCATATGGTGTACTGTATGCAATTGGCTAGTATCTACTCCACTACAGTGAGACTTTTTTTTTGTTAGTCATTTTGTTTTGTTAGTCCTGAGATTTGCCGCTGCCTTTGACATCTCTGTAGTGATTAAACATAAGATACAATTCATATAATACCGTAGTACAGTGCTTATTGTCACGCTATATGATCGATTGCTACTTTCGCATACACCACACCTATGAAGTAAGGGTACTGATGGCAGTGGAAACACAAGCTGAAATCATATCGTACCATACCGCACTGACCCGTACCGCTCAGTGAAAATGAGCCATTATTGTGATGATTTTATCAGTTGTTTGGACTCTCATTCTAGCGGCACACATTCAGTGCATACTGGCAAGGTTCTAATTCTGATTCACGGAAGTTTCTTTCTATAAACGGTGAATGTGTGAACTGACTACTTAGACCATCATTGTAGCAATAACAGATGATGATGCTTGTGATTGGATTGGTCAGGATGTTGTGTGACTGGGGCTGCAGTTTTGTTCTTTGTCAGATCTCTGTGATTTGAGCAGGGTCGATACTTCCTGTGGAATAGATCTAGACACGGATAGTGGCTGAGATGATGACCTTGGGAAACATGATGGCATGGAGAAATGCTCTGATGTGCCTCTGAAATGCTCCAAAATAACGAGACATGTATAATGCATTTGTATATCTGATAATCCTTATCTCTCACTTTCCATTCTTTGTGTCTTACTGTATTCAGAATATTTACATGTTGTCTCTCGGCATAGTTGATTTCGTAAAGCCCAATGACATTCATAGGGATAGTTCACACAAAAATGAAAATTCTGTCAGCCAGAAAGCTCCTGAATTTAATAAAATATATCTAAATTTGTGTTACAAAAAGTCTTACAGGTTCGGAAATTAATGTAAAAGATTTACATTTTTGGGTTAACTGTCCCTTTAAGGACACGTTTGGACACACTTGAATAGAAATTTTAAGCTTGAGATTATGTTTGGAATAAAAAGTACAGTACCTGGCATGAATTTAATAAAATAATAAATGAATAAATAGTGATTTTTGTGCAGAGCCTAACAAATTTTAGTAGCAACCCTGATACTAGAAGAATGGTTACTTTGAAGAAGAAGATAAAAAGTAGATTATAGTAGATAATAGTAGATAAGTAGTAGATAATACAAGTAATATTTTGGACATTTTTGTTATTTTATAGTTTTTATAAATATGATATATATTAGTTTTGATGAGTTTAATATCTGAACAGCTCTTGTTGGTAATAAAGAAGCACAATAAAGCAGAACAAAATAAATATAAAGAGAACAAATGCTGTAGAAAAGAAAACAGCATCAGGCTGAACGCATGCTCAGGGGATCATCAAATAGTGCTCTGATATATTGTCTCATATATTGATTACATTGATATAGCCTATAGAGTTTCTTAAGAAAGTATTCACCCTCATCATTTATTTATAAGTCTGTTGTGTTGCAAAGTCTGTTTAAAGCATATTAACTAACAAGCCTTCGGCCTATGGTGGCCACATTTTACTTGTGCCACCATAACATATTACAAATGCTGGATTTAGCAAAGAATTTTAATGCCTGTCAGAAAATATGACAGGGGCCAAAGGATCTCTGCCGTTAAAGTACAGCACAGCAGTTTTAGCTTTTTAGCTTCTAAAACAGATGCTTTGTTAATACATTCAGTGTTTCTTGGTCCTCAGTACAAGTTTGTGTCACGGCTGCGTGTGGCGAAGCAAGAAGGCAAATACCAAGTTCCAGTATTTCCAATACTTTTAATCATCCAAAGGTTAAAGACACAGACAGGCAGGGAATCCACACTCACAGACGCTAAAAAACATTAATGACCGGACAACATGAACTAAACTGAACGTAACTTAAATAGGGCAGACAATGACACTAATTAATAAGACACACCTGAACATAATCAACAATAGACAGAAACTAGGTCACACTGAGCACATGGGGAAAACCAACAACGAACACTGTGCAGGGGGGTTACAGTTTGTCAACAAAATACATTTTTAAAAATTATTATAGATTATAATTGAACTTTACCTGGCAAAAACACAATGGTCTCAATCACTAATAATCACACCAACAAAGGCAAAAATGGTATTTAATATAATACAATTTTACATAGACCATATCTTACTTATCTTAACCCTGTTTTAACCTACTTGTGTTTGCCAAAAGGTAACAAATTGTGTTACACCGTAAAGTAACAACTTTCTCGCTTTTACCATTTTTCACTCTCTCTACTCCATCATTACTCCTGGCTGATAAGGCTTATTCTTAGCCTCAGTGATTTTTCAAATCCACTATCCTTAAGTATTAGACTCTGAAGCAGAATTTGTGCTGCTCTGTTTGTGCTGCTGACATGAATGATACCTCAAATCAAGCTGTGGCGAGATATGCTATTACTATTCTAAACGATTAGCCTTCCTTCATAAGGCTGCATGCGGCTGGGGATTTTCACAAGGCTATAATCTTGATAAAATGGGGGGGGGGAAATTCCACTGACTCGCATTGAAGGAGCCATAACAAGATACCGGTGCTCACACAGAAACTGAAACAGAACTCTAGCTCCTAAACTGATGTTTAAGCCTGGAATACACTATGCCATGTTTGACCCGATTTTCCCCTGATTTAACAGTCTGAACAAGTTGACGCTAGTTGAGGAAAATCAGAGCCTGTCTGTAGATTGAAGCTGACAAATTCCACAGAAAATCAGGTAATGTATTATGGTCATAGACTTAGCTTCGGACATTGATTTTAACCAAACATGCTTGATATTTTCAGCCGATTTTAGAACCCATTTATTTTCATTTGTCATGCGTCTTTTAGAAACAAGGCACAAGTTTCTGCGTTAGTTTGTTGTGGTCGGAACAACTTTTATAGTCTGGTAGTGTATGATCCTCCCTTTGTCACTTATTTACAGAGTCTGTAAGTGTATGACGGCTAGTGTTTTAAAAATCTGTTCAGATTTTAAAAGTCATGTAGTGTATTCCAGCCTTTAGTCTATCGTTCTCAGTTTTCACAGCAATTTCATTCCTGGATCGTATGCCTTGCTCCTTTTCCCACCAATGCTTGTGAAAAATCTGCTTTGTTATTTTTTCTTTCTCTATTTGTCTATTTGTTTCATTTTCTGTCTTTTTTCTGCACCTGTGTACACTACTGGATGCATTGTGATAAAATGAGCCCAATCCCTGATCACTACCGTCATTTAGGCCGAAACATGCCCTCTACACACACACACACACACACACACACAGAGAGAGAGAGAGAGAGAGAGAGAGAAAGCAGAATCAGGTTTTCACAAAGAGTCTCCATGAATAATAAATGATGTTGGATTAATTTCTCACTGCCTGTCTATCTCTCCGTCTGCTAGTGTTCAGATTCCACACAGCAGGCAACAGTTAGAAAGGCCATTTATACACCCTGTTAGTATAAAAAGCTTGTTAAAAAATTGAACTGAGAAAGAAATCAAAATGATGTGTACAGTCTTAAAAATGAAATTTTCAGATCTTTATGTTGGGAGTCGGGATACTTGTACTCAGACTTTAGTTATGACTTAACATGGACACAAACTTTGGACATTCATGTCATGTGTAACATGAAAGATAAAAAAACCCAAACATAAAATAAAAATAAAAAGACATAAATGTCCAACAAGACTTGGACCCAAAATATTTTTATTATGTTTCTAGATGTTAGCAGGAATTTTAATTCTAGTTGCATCAAAACAAATTCAAATAATTCTACAAATTACCCTAATTTCCTCTCTTGAACACTTCATTTTAAGGGGTGTTAATGCCTTCAGAAACACAGGTGAACAGCAATGGTTGTACATTGTATCTGTGAATGTGTGCATTTTGCTTCTCAAGCCAGCACATGATGTACATGGTCCCTAGCCAGATTAAAATGAACCAATGCAAAAAAAAAAAAAAGCTAAAGAAAAAAAGATTGCTTCTGATAACAAAGCACTTGGCACAGAGGCAGCTTTCAATACAGGATATTTAGAAACTCTCTCAACGTGTTGAAAATAAGAAAAGTGTGAAAACCTTGTTCAGCAGTGTCATTAACAAGAAACTTCAGACAATAATTTAATCTTTTGGGAATACAAAGTATTCTTTATAGTATTCTTAATTCTATATAAATTTA
This sequence comes from Enteromius treurensis, assembly GCA_032275025.1. Taxonomy (NCBI): domain Eukaryota; kingdom Metazoa; phylum Chordata; class Actinopteri; order Cypriniformes; family Cyprinidae; genus Enteromius; species Enteromius treurensis. Next base: position 1,595 of record JAUCMU010000493.1, on the reverse strand, counting down.
TGGTTAAGTCTGAAACAAATTGTTTTCTTAAGAATGCTTTGTGATTCCGGCTTGTGATTTCCCACAAGACTGATAACCCTGAACAGAATGATGAGATCATGTAATGAAATCCATACTGTCTCAGAAACTGGGCAGAACATCTTTAAATCACTGAATGGAGAGGTTGCATCTGTGTTATTTTAGGTGGTATGTGATTCCTGAACCTCTGATCTGTTGTTCTTTCTTTTAGATTACAGGCGATGTGTAATGTAAGCCTGGTCTCAGAGGGTTTTGGTGGTGGTGGTGTCAACCGGTCCACTTTTTCTGTTCCTATGGGAATTACATGTGGATAGCTCAGTAAAACCACCCCTTCACTGCTGTATTTGGCATTTAAGGTCCCTCTATGAGTCTTTTGATTCTCAAGGCTAATATTAGATTGTTAAATCGTCTGTTGGCATGATGTAGCCTGGGTTTGCGAGAAACGAGTGTTTGGAGATGAGTCACAGCGTTATGATTTCATAAAGACAGTGAGGAAGGCTGAGCGTTTAAGTCTTTGACCATCAGCATGAACTCTGGTCCACTTTGCAGGTTATTCTAGCCAAGAACTGCTTACTAAGACACGAAAAGAAAGTCTGACTGACATGGGAAATGTTTTTTCATAGATTGCCTCGTTTTTATGTGACGTCTACCTGAAATAGTTTAAACAAACAAAAAAAGTATGTAGTGCAGAAAAACAAATGTGTTGGGCGGTATGCTCAACTGCCATATTTTTATAACATCAGCCTGTGAAATCGCTGAATTTGATTAATTATTAATTTAAAAAAGTGAACCAACTCCAGTGTAAGTAGCCTAATTTTTTAATAGAAACATTGTTACAAGTTACTAATTATAATGCTTACATTTCCTAAGTTATACAAACAGCACCTACAGAAAATGGGCAAAGAACAATTACTATACCAAAGAACACCAGCTATGACTCTAGCGTGAGTTTATGCACTCTGTTTATTGTCAATGAAGCTATAAACACTGTAAGATGAAAATCTCTTATATTTACATAGCATGTACATCTGCACTTTGTTTATGATGAGTCAAGAACAAAACATCAAAAGAACAAAAAAGCTCTTATATTAATTAGATAGCACTACTATCATGACAATAATAATAATATTCGTCTACCTATCATCAAAGGCATCAGCAACGGGCGTTATCGCTGACTGTCATCAATACACGACACTATTGTTCTAATTTACTTTTGATTTATTTTCATTTGAGTCTAATATAAATATATGATAAATATTTCAAAGTTGTGTTTATTTATAGTACATTAAACACTTACAAATTGTTTTTATTTTTATCTTAAGTAAAAAATTAAACTTTCATATTATCCCTAATTTATCTATTGTTTATGGTAAAATTAAGTTTTAAAAAGACTAAATATTATTATACTGAACAAAATTAAGTTTAAAAATAAAAATGTTTTTGTGTTTGGGGAAAAACAAATATATATTTTTTGGCCACGGTAACGGTTCGGTTTCGATACATCAATATTACTGTACAGTATAGAGGGAGGTCATTTGCCCTTTCTATTTCAAGTTATCAAGGTACAGAGACGATAT
>JAUCMU010000492.1:0-12392 GCA_032275025.1 Enteromius treurensis | reverse complement strand
TGCTAACAGAAGAACTATAAGCAGAAAATAAAGAGTCTGTTACTGCAGGTTCAGTGTCTTTGGAGTAGTTTGATGCACATATTGTATAGAGCTCCAAAAGTCTGACACCACATTTAAAATAAAAAAAATAATATAATTGTGCAAACCTAAAAAAAAATATGCAGATAGATTTAGGAATTATCAAAGACATTCAGAAAGACCTTGTCTGACTTCAGATTTAAAGTAGTTATGTAATAAAAATGTTTGCATGTAAAAAACAAGAAATACAATAGTGCTCTCAGACTACTGGACATCACGGTATATAAACTGTTTGAAATGATGGTGCTGTTGGGGAGCGCAGCTTGACCCCAAACAGAGACCAGTATGCTGGAAAAAAGATTAGGAGTCAAAGAAGAAGTTAATCCGTTTACAGAGTTTACTGCAAACTCTGTTCTCCACACTTCCAAAAGCTGAATAAGAGGATCCAGCCTCAACTATCTTGGGAAACAGAAACTCTAAAACTTAAAGACATATGGATTATCATTTGATGCTGTTTCTATACTTTAACAGTACACATAATTCTGGCATCTTCTGCAAGTAATAAATCTGAAAATTATCGTTCCTTATTTGTTATATAACATAAGAGGAGATGATTGTAAATCCACCGACTATTTTGTTATCGTGTGTTTTTGAGCCATGTTTTGGCCCATCCGAAACTTATTCTATTTGTTTTCTTTTTATTTATATAATTACAAAACAAACAAAACTTGGCTATCTCAGACTTGTCATAGCCCTTGCATTATCACTGTTCTTTTGTTGATTTTAATTGCTTCTATTGGCCTGATTTTTAAGTTGCTTTGGATAAAAGTCTCTGCTAAATGACTAAATATAAATATAAATATAGCTGCAAGCAGCAATGACCGGGGTTCGAGAATTTGAAGGGTTTTGAGGTTTTTAAGGTTGTTGAGGACAACCTGGATGTATGGCAGAAAATCAAGCAAATTGAACATGGACAATAGGCTCACAGACACACACAGACACAGAAATTAAATGGTTAAACTGTTATATTAATACAAACACAGAGACACACACATACACAGGCAAACATTCAAACACAGTGAGTTGCAAAGTGAGATATTTGAAATAAATTATGTTATAACAGAGATTTTACAATGTCTTCATCAACAAACATGAAAAGGACTGATTTGGTTCTCAATGAGTCTATTAGTGGTCTTCCGCTGCTATCTAGTGGTTATAAATAGCATATTCCTTAGAAGTAGCTGTGTTGAAGTGTTATAATTGCCATAGTCTTTTTTGTTAAAACTGTTTGATTGACATCATTAATCCCAGAGGTAATGCTGTTCAGAATTAGGAGATCTTTGATATTATACAAATATACAGTCTATGAGTGGATGTATGAGGGATTTAAGCTAGTTAACTCTGGACACATAGTGTTTTTGAGGCCTTTTTTAATGGTTATAGTGCTAGCTATAGTCCGAGGTCCATAAAACTTTGCATAGTTTCTAAGACTCATCTGTCACATGTTTTAACCACGTTTCATAAAGTTTTGTGTTTTTGTTTAGGTTTTATAGACTTTTGAGTATATGTGGCCACACCTCTTTTTAAATGACACTGTTACAGCTAACCTAAAGACAAAAGTCAAGATTTTTTTTAATAATTATTCATGTAGAGAGTCTAGAAATAAGTTCTGTATTGGTTTGATCAAGATTGGGCCAAAAACCTCATACTAGTTTGCAATATAAGGTTTTTAACAGTTTTCTGAATACTTAATGAACCGTTTGATTGACAGCAATGGTTCTTGAGGCAAAGTTGTTGAGAATGAGGAGACCAATCATATGATATGAAGTATTTGTGTGAATATATGAACATTTGAATAGGTTTTAAAGTCTTATGTCATTGTCTATAGAAATACTGTGTTTTTAAGGCATTTTTACCTGTTATTGCGCCACCTATGGTCCCATTTTCATGAAACTTTGGATAATTTTTAAGAGTCATGTGAGACATGTTCATAGCAAGTTTCGTAAAGTTTAGAGTTTTGGTTTGCGTTTTATAGGTTGTGGGGTTTATGTGGCCACCCCCCATTTTTAAATAAGCTAATTAGAGCTAACCAAATGACAAAATTCAACATTTTTTTGATAATTATTGATCTAGAGAGTCCACAGATCATTACTGTAGTGGTTTGGTTCCAATCGGGTGAAAAACCAGGGACTAGTTCGCAAAAGTAGGTTTTTAACACATTTGTTAATAACTAATGAACGGTTTGATTGACAGCAATGATTCTTGAGGCAAAGTTGCTCAGTATGAAGAGAGCTATCAAATGATATGCATATTGTGTGCGTGTGTCAAACACCACGTGATTGCTGACCCCAAAAACTTGTTAGCGCCAACTAGTGGCCGATTTGTTTCTAAATTCTTACAGACCTTTGGGGCTATGAGTCGAACATGCCCAGCGAGTTTAGTTCCGATCGACCTCCGTTAACCTTGTCTAATAAGCAAAATTCACTAATTGGCCGATGGCGGCCATGTTTTTTGAGATACGCCAATGTCGTCATAGATCCTTATTAGACATTGGACAAAGACACTACATACCAAATATCAAGTCGGTCGGACCAACGGCTTCCTAGGAACAGTTTATCTAACCTTATAGCGCCCCCCAGTGACGAGATATCTCATTTTGTTCACGAGTTATAGCCGTTTGTTGTAACATAGGTGCTCGACTTTTGTTTGATTTTGGCCCCCATTGCGAATGTAAGTGGAAATTTCAACTTTGTTTTGATAATTATTAGTAATCACTGTCCACATTTTATTTCTGCACTGGTTTGGTTGCGATTGGGTGAAAAACCTAGGACTAGTTCGCAAGAGTAGGTTTCGGAAATATGTCGAATTTGCGAAAAACGGTGCGTCGTAGACCTATTTTTGCAGTGACCGTTTTTGATTTCCACGGACCCAAGAATTACAACGATGTAAGGTTTTTGAGTCTACGACATCCGGTTTAGGAGTTATTAGCACTAACGCGTTTTGGATTGCTGAAGCGCCCCCTTTAGGCCGATTGTGCTGGTTCCTTGCGCCTGAGTAGCGAGGAGATCTACTACACGATCAGTTCTAGGGAAGAATAATAATAATAAAAAAAATAATTTAAAAAATCTTAACAATTACAATAGGGCGCTCGAACCCCTAAATATTCATAATAATAATCTTAAAACATACAGCCCAAATTAATTTGATTAATTCCACATAATGGCTAAAATGCCAATTTGATCCCATTTGAGAAGACAAAATGGAAAGAATTATTAAAGAAAGGAATTATTCTATTTAGCCAATTCATTTCACATTCATTGTTTTAAAACATTTTTATAATTCCCCTGTAAGGAGAGGGAAACAACCTGTTTTTTAATAACTATGCATTTATTACACACTGCGTTGACTGACCGTTTTCCCAGGATCTAATTATGAGGGAGTCCCTGCCAATAATCTAACAATATCAGATTAATTCAAATGTTATCAGGCTAGTAACACATTACCCAAAAAAGACCATTCTGTAATCATTTACTCAAGCTCATCCAAACCTGTATGAATTTCTCTTATTTGTTCTCTTAGATATTCTTATCTGTGGCAGTTTCCTCTCATTCTCATTTACTGTTCCTCTTCTCTGAACAGTTCAAACATCTACAAACATCTGTTCTTACAGTATATTCAATCCTAAAAACGAACTGAAATGAGACTCACCCAGACTTAGCAGATACATGTACCTCATAGTCAAACACTTCCAAATAAATAAAAAAAAGAAAGAAAGAAAACAGCTTATGTTTTAATCCTGAGCAATTCTATACGGGAAATTTCTTAAGACTCTTCAAACGATGACTGTCTCCAACTATCTTCAGTACTATCAGATAATTTCATCTGAAGAAAAGGTAAATATTGTGACTTTCCTCATTTGAAAGACTCTAACTCTAATACTGAAAAAACTTGAACTGAAAGAGTGTTGTCAGTGCAGTCCAGCCCCCTGCTTTGGCTTACAGCTTTTTTTTTTACAAGATGTAATCTGAAAAAATTTAAAAAGAAAGTACTATAAAAAAACTGCTGTAAGTGATAAATATTATTATATATGTTGTCTGCCCTAAGAACGAAGTAAATAACTTTGTTACAGTAAAATAAATATCAAAGTGATTTATATCTGCATAAAAAAGAGATTGGTATCAAATGGTACCACATATGGTGTTATTGGTGGCTGACAAAGGGTTAAAAATTAAAGGCACAATTTGAATGTAATTTTGGAGAGTTAAAGGGGCTAAATAACTTTTCTTATAACCCCAAAACAACTAGCCTTACATTACCAAAAGAATACCCAAAACAGGTACATAAGCACCCACCTTTCCATACTTGCATGTTCAATTTACAATTGTAAGGTCCGCCTACTTTTGCGTAGCGAATGCTGCGTATCTCGCTTCCGGCAGCGCTGAGGAAAAAGCTTGCAGTTTCTCTGTTTTGGGTTTTAGACTTTTAATTCTAATTTTACTTTTAGGTTTTACCTTGTTTTAATCTGACTCCAATTTTAAGTTATTTATCTGATATTGTGATAGTTACTTTAATTTAGATACTTGATCATTTTTATATCTGCTTTACTCTCCGTTCCCCGTTCCGTGCGGGACCGAAAGCCATCTGGGTCTACGGCGGCCGTCCGTAGTACCGTAAAAACACAGACCCGCCAGACTGAAAAATTGCTCAGAAATCGGAAGGAACCTGTATCGTTTTAGAATATTTGGTCCTGTTATTGTCTTTGGGTCATCCTGTGGTCTTTGAAGATCTGATTAGGTTTTATGGTATGTCCTCTGCAAGCTTTGAGAGACTTCTCTGAGTCCAGCTTTCCCAGGAGGATTGAATTTTTCTTTTAGCCAATTTTCCCAATTCTTACAGTGCACCCCTAGACATTTCGGAATACATAAGTCTGAGATGTCAAAATTAAATGATTTCTGAATCTTGCCAAAGTCTTTGTTGATCAGGTGATGTTCCTTGATGTAGTCATCTGCACTCGGTGGATTAGATCAGGCGTGAGTTTTACAGTGTCTTTGTTCTTTATGCGTATATATGTAAGATCAGGATGTATCATACTAGAGGCTAGAGTAAAGCAGTTGGTGTGCTTTCTGAGACCTTTTGATTCCTATACATCACTAATGATTAACACGTCAGGTAAGATTAGATTCTGGAAAATATCCCTTTGCAATAGGGCAAGCAGTTTGTGACCGGCAAACGGGATAGTAGTCATTCCTGACCTCTGAGTGACCATTAGACTGGCAAGCAGTATATTTTGAGACGGGACGCCGGACTCAGACATATCGGGTCTCCAATGAAAGGACAATTGGTATCGCATAACCAAAATAATCAAGTATCTAAATTTTGATTCAACCAATTTCCAGATCAGCACGTAAATTTATAATTTAAACTTAAGTTCAGAGAAACTGAAATTGGAGTCAGATAAAACGAGACAGTAGTCTAAAATTAAATTTGAAACAAAGCTTTAATGAATGTGGTATTTTTGCAGAAGCGCCAGAAAAGACATTCACGCAGAATCCGGCCAAAGTGGGTGGACCTTACACAAGTAACCATAATAAAATTTACTTATTCCCTGTGAGGTATAAAATACTGTAATTGTTTTCTGTGAGTGCACACACACGTCTAGTGTGTGAACAGCTTTATACAAAACAAAATTTAAGGACACCTATGGCATGTACACTAACTAAAATTATATTTTTTTTAATTATATTTGCCCCCATTTTTCGGAGCATCTTAGCAAGCAAAGCTGGATCATGGTTTATCATTTTGTGCCAAATTTCAAAGTATTAAACAAATCAAAAATCACATTTCAAAATCCAAAATTGTGAAGTATCTAGGTCTTTCACCAAGTACCATACATAACATTGTGAAATTATTCAGAGAAAATCACAGGAAACCTTAGTTGAAAGTCCTTGAGCTTTGAGCCCTCAGAAGGCATTGCATGAGAAACTGTTATGCTGCAGTGTATATGACACATATACACATTTTGTTCGCGGTAACAGAATATGCTTATTTTGGGTAACACTTTTTTAAGCGTCCTTGTTACATGTTACTTGTATTTACTATAAAATTAGTACAAAATGGCATGATTACATGCAATAACCCTAAACCTATATCAAATATGTCTTGTTAATATTACTCAGTACTTAAATGTACAATTACACTCTCAAATCAAATCACTTTTATTTAAATTGTGCTTTTAACAATAAAGATTGTGTCAAAGCACTGAAAATTTTTAAATAGGAGAATAGAGTGATATTGATGTATAATGACAAGGTTAACACTTAATTTTTATTAAATGCAGAGATGTTCCCTGTAATCAAATCAACGATAAACACTAGAAATTAAGTGCAAGTGCAACTAACCAAGCCAGAGGCAACAGCGGCAAGGAACCAAAACCCCATCCGTGACAGAATGGAGAAAAAAAACCTTGGGAGAAACCAGGTGCAGTTGGGGCCAGTTCTCCTCTGGCCGGACGTTCAGCAATTAATTTCAGAGTTTAGGTGCTAAATAGGAAAAGGATCTGCCACCCGCAGTCGAATTTGATATTCTAGGTATTATCAAACAGCCAGAGTTTTGAGAACGCAGCAGACATGGAGGACTATAATGTGCTAAGACCTCACTCAAGTACTGAGGAGCTAAGCCATTCATGGCTTTATAAGTAATTAACAAGATTTTAAAATCTATCCGAAGTTTGATAGGAAGTCAGTGCAGTGTTGAAAGAACCGGGCTAATTTGGTCATACTTCCTAGTCCTAGAAAGCACTCAAGCGTTTTAGGCCAGCTGTAGTCTGTTTATCAAGCGTGTGGAACAACCACCTTATAAGACATTTCAATAGTCTAAACTTGAGGTCATAAATGCATGAATTAACATTTCTGCATTTGACTTTAAGAGCATAGGTCATAATTTGGATATATTATTAAAATGGAAAACTTCTAGGTTACGAACGTAACATATGGGAACTCGCCAGAGAGACCAATTGCCTTTGAGCTTTATACAAAAGGCCAATGAATATTAGCATGCACTTGATTGCGCTTAGGTGCACCTTATCACTGTGTGAGTATAAGAGGGCACAAGCAGAGTGCACATTCAGTTCAACGAACAGACCCCATCTCAGAGCGTAAGCCTGCCTTGTAGAGGGAGCTCTCGCTTGGGAGATGGTCTCTATGACAGCGCTTGAAAGGCCAGAGAGGTCTCGGAGGTTCCATCCAGGAACAAGACGTGCAGGTTCCACAGGGGCGCGGGTGCCATATCGTGCCCATCAAGGGGATTTTCCAGGTAGGGGCTGCCGTGAGGAACATGAGGTCGGCAAACCAGGTCCGGGAGGGCCAGTAAGGCGCTACCAGCAGGACCTGTTCCTCGTACTCCCTGATCTTGCACAGGGTCTGTGCACAGAGGCTCACTGGGGGAAAGGCGTACTTGAGCCCCGGAGGCCAGCTGTGTGCCAGTGCATCCCTGCCGAGCGATTTCTTAGACTCGTGAAAGGAATAGAACAACAGGCAATGGGCTGACTTGGGGGAGGCGAAGAGGTCTATCTTGGCTTCGGAAGTGGCTCCTTATCAGCTGAACTACCTGGGGGTGGAGCCTCCATTCTCCAGGGTGGGTGGACTGCAGTAAGAGCTGATCGGCTGCACGGTTGAGTATCCCTGGAATGTGAACAGCACACAGCGATTTCAGCCGCTTATGATTCTACAGGAGCAGGTGGCGGGCGAGTTGTGACATGCAGCGGGAGCATAGACCACATTGTTTCTTTGATGTACGCAATGACTGCTGTGTCGACCGTCCGGACCAGCACATGCTTGCGGCATGACCGCAGCTGCAGCTGCCATATGCCCCAGGAGCCTCTGAAAAGTTTTGAGACGAACCGCTGTTTTGTGCCTGAAGGTATCTAGGCAGTTCAGCATGGCCTGCGCGGGCTCGCTGGTGAGACAGGCAGTCATTTCAACCGAGTCCAGCTCCATACCGAGATAAGAGATCCTCTGCACTGGGGAGAGTTTGCTCTTCTCTCGGTTGACCTGAAGACCCAGTGCCCAGTCCCTGTGCATGCACAACAGATCCCGCGAGTGAGCTATTATCAGCCAGTCGTCGAGATAGTTGAGGATGCGGATGCCCATCTGCCATAGAGGCGAGAGGGCACCCTCCATGACTTTCGTGAAGATGCAGGGAGAGAGGGACAGGCCAAAGGGTAAGACTTTGTACTGATATGCTCGACCCTCGAACACAAACTGAAGAAGAGGTCTGTATCGAGGCAGAATCAAGACATGAAAGTACGTGTCTTTCAGGTCGATGGCTGCGAACCAATCCTTGCTCCGTATGCATGTTAGTATGTGCTTCGGAGTAAGCATTTTGAACGGCAGCCGGAGAAGGGACCGATTCAATGCTCTCCGATCCAGGATGGGTCTCAACCCATCGCTCTTTTTGGGCACGATGAAGTAAGGACTGTAAAACCCTGACCACATCTCGCCTGGAGGGACAGGCTCGATTGCGTCCTTCTCCAGTAGGACTGCAACCTCTGCACGCAGGACGGCAGCATCGCTGTCTGAGCGGCCAGTGGTATAGCGGATGCCGCAGTACCTGGGCGGGCACCTGGCAAACTTAATTGCATAGCCAAGGCATACAGTCCGTATCAACCACCGCGAGGGGCTGGGAAGCGCTATCTAGGCTCCCAGCTGGGTCGCTAGGGGAATCAAGTGGGCCGCCTCATTGACCGCCGTGCCAGCAGTGGGGTAGCCTGTAGGGGGACAGGAGCAGGGACTGATCCCAGAAGGCTGTTTCGAAACCTGGGGAAGAGTCTGGCTGCATTGAGCATTTAAGTGTAAAGGAGCAACTGTATCTAAAGTACTTGAAAAAAGAGATCACATAGTTTCTGTTACATAATCTTGTAAGAATTGGAAAAATTGGACCTCTTCCACGGGCAGACAGGGTGGAGGACGTTTTCGCACGCCTGCAGATGGCATGCAATAAAAAGTTAATCTGGGATCTTCAAAGACAACAGACTCTGACCCTCAGGACCAAAAACAAACCCCCCTAGATCTCAGAGCCCACTTTTACGGCCCCCACTCCCTTCTCCGACTCACTATCCCTTGCATTCACAGCTGTTCCTTAAGAAAAAGGTCTTCCAGGAGAACTATACACTGTGTGCCATATTTTGTGGATACATTGTGTTTCATTGTCATGTTTGATGTCAATTTAAAGGTCCAAAAGTGAGTGGTACAATGGTCTAAATTTTATAATAGTCCCTCATTTTATGAAAAGATTAAAAGCTCTTTTAAGAATTAGGCTTAATCCCCTCTAGGGCCAGATTGAGTAGTCAACAGAGGTGTGGTCCCTAAGGCCCATATGGCAGCGTGTATCTCTGACCGTCAGGTATGTTTTCTGGTAAATTGAAATTTAATTCTCATTGCTTAACTATGTAATTGGCTTGATATGATTTCTTAATTTATCAAAGTTATGCATTCTTTTAGATTGAAACTGAATTGAAAATACATTGTTTAATTATGTAATTGGCTTAATATAATTTTCTGATTTATCAATGTTATGCATTCTGCTAAATTGAAATTGAATTCATGTTAGTTGATTATGTAATTGACTTGATATAATTTTACCTGATAAATAAATTAAATATCATTGCTTGACCCATTTTAGAGTGCTCAAACCTATTATGACCAGTAGATTGAGAGGACTCTTTTGTGCGCATAATTCTACGACTAGGATAATGACACACTGAAGGCTTAGGACTGGATGGAGCGGTTTGCACATTTCGCTAAGACCTTTTGATTCATGCTTATCTCTAGAGTTGACACGTCGGGTATGGTTAAGGCTATGTAATCTATTTTCTTTGCAAAATGCAAGCAGTCCCAGGTGAAAAAGACCTTGTATTAAATGTATTAATAATTGTATTAAGTGTTTTTAATACATTTGAATTCCCAATGTGTTTATTTGAAGTGCATTATAAATATACTAAATTGCATTTAAGCATATTTATAGAAAGTGTAGTTGAAGTACTTTGGTGATAAATATGTGCTTAATTACATTTATAATAAATGTGCTAAAATGACAATTCAAATACATTTCTAAAAAGTATAATAAAAGTACATTAGTAATAAATATATGCTTAATTATACTTTTAATAAATGTGCTAAATAGTAATATATTGTAAATTTATTTCTAAATAATATATTAGAAGTACTTTGATAATAAATATATGCTTAATTACATTTGTAAGAAATGTGCTTAACGCAAATATATTGTAAATATATATTAATTGAAAGTATACTAGAAGTACTTTTGTAACAAATACAAGCTTAATTACACTTTTATGAAATATATGGATAAATAAATGCACATTAATTATATTAACAAAAAGTATACTTAAAATACTTTTGTATTATTACACTTTTTAAAATTATGCTAAAACAACAGCATACTTTTGTTAAACTTTTGGTGCACTAACAGAAAACATACTTAATGTACTATTATTAAATAATTAAATTTTAATGTATATATCATGTGTATTGTGTTGGCAGTATATGTAACTTGCAAGGCCTACAATTTATATTAAATATTTATGTAATGAACATTAGACTGCTTTTCAAAGATTTTTTGGGTAAACATTTGTAATTTTTTTTATATATTATAAAAACAGTAATACATACATTATTTGAATATGCAATTGTATTCCTACAATGCTTTATTTTAAAACAAAGCACTTTACGCGAATTATATACTCACTGATGGCAGTTCAGTTTAACATTATGGCTTTCATTATTCTGTAGTGCATTAAGTTTGAACAATCCATTTAAAACTGAACTTGTACCTCAGTACCAGTACTTGCACACATCAGCATAAAATATGAGGTACACATACATCAAAAGCAAAAAAAACAACAACCAAGAAACATTAAAGGTCGCAAGAAAAAAAAAATTGTTTATGAAACATGTTATTTATGGAATTCACAAATTTGGGTATTGCAATCATTTCAATCCCTTTCAATGTTGTTTGGCAGAGCTATGACATACATTTTGTCTTTCAAGTCAACCATCACACATTTTCGTTTCAAAAATTGTGTATGCACTGCATAAATAGTGTTTGACTCTTTCACCTCATGAATGAACTTGGAAGAAATTTTTAGGTCAGAATCCCTACACAGCTGACTTCCAGACCCGCAAAGCTCCTTAACCAAAACACAACTCATTTTGTGCATTACAATATTCAGGATTAAATGCCACAATGCTGACAATCTTGCAAAATGTGCCATCAGCTAATTCTGCTACAGAGTTGTTCCTCAACAGCAGAGTTGTCTGTAACTCATAAAGCCACTCCATGAATACTTTTTGACAATACCTGTGATAGATTTGAGTTTGTTCCTTGTTTCAGGTGAGGTGTCTCCAGTGCTTGTTGAAAATCAGTTGTATGGTCATGGTGTCCCCCACAAACAATATCTGTCCTGTTCTGAGTGTCTGATGAATATAGATTTTTTTATTTCTGAGTGGCAAACATCTTCAAACAACAATTTTTATACAGATTAATTCAAAGAAGTGTTAAATATTTTGAAAGGACCATTTTAAATGACCTGTAATACTTTTTTTAATTGCTCCACCCTTAGTTACAATTATGTCTGTATTCTGAAGCAGTCTCTGCAACTGTCTAAATATTTGTGACATGTACTAACCCTAACTTGCAATAAACACACAGATAAATAAATACAAAAAAGCCATGTGACCCTTTCACAACTCCACAATGATTAAAAAAAAAAATTAATAATATTAAATAGAATCCATCAAACCACATATGTGAAATGTAGATGCTATACCAACATCTACATTACACATTTGAGGTGTGAAAAAAAAAAAAAAAAAAAAAAAAAAAAAAAAAATATATATATATATATATATATATGTATGTATGTATGTACCTGAGAATGTATGTTTGGATCTTGATGAGGACTCCATAGAGACTGGCATGGTTTGATCTGGGGAGCCTGCCCTCTTCCATCATTATTGGTCAGATCATTAACACTCTATACAACATACTTTACATACAGTATTACAAATAAGTTCAGATGATGGATGCAAATTTTTCATCTTAAAAGTAAAGTTTTGGAAGGAAAACAAAAGATATATATATAAATAAAAAGAGATCAAGAGATAGTAAGGGGGAAAAACTGAAATAAAGTTAAGTTCATGCAATTTTTACCTACCAACTCAACTGTTTCCTGCACTTGGCCTTCCATTTTGTATCGCTTAAATGCTGGTCTTGTGTACTGGACACTGTCATTTTCTGTGGTGGCCTCATCGTTGCTGTAATTAACTTTGAGCTAAAAGAAGTAGAAGATTAAATAA
>JAUCMU010000491.1:0-12395 GCA_032275025.1 Enteromius treurensis | reverse complement strand
GCGCGAAGTTCAAGTGACGGTTATTTCAAACGATTCCAGAACAGTGGGGGGCGGGGGGAAGGGTCGTTAACCCAGAAAATGGTTACTCTCTGAAAAAATAACCCATAATTTTAACCCAACACAAATAACCCAGGAAATGGGTTAAAGAAATAACCCAGGAGTTTTTAGAGTGTAGTTTGTTCCTTCAATGCTCACTGATCCATTCGAAGTTTTCTGTAACAGTTCCTGTCAAATAAACACAGATATCAGATATGCAGCGTGACAAACTGCATATTCATCAGCCATCATCTGCTTTGGAAACAGGTGGTGGAGTTGCATAAGCAGTGGCTTCTTTTTACTTTGCGTACTGCTTATTTTACACCATGCAAAACCTCTCTAGGTTTTGTGATTTACAACCCACCCACCCCCTTCCCTGGACTCTTATCCCTCAGGGATTGTTGTGATGGAGAAAAAATCCAGAAAAAAATCCATCATACTTCCATGCACCCCATACAAATCAATTCACCTTCTCGCAGTCAATCAGTATGCTTCCTTCAGGCTCCTTCAAAATCCCTCCTTTGATCTTTTTCCCTGAACACAGTCATTTTTCTCAACACAGAAAGCTTCTTCAAGTGTCCACACCATGCTTGGGTTGCTTCCTTTCCTTTCCCTTTGTCTCACCCTCCATAAAAGCCTATCAAACCCATCTATCATATCATGGCCCAAACTCACATGTGTCTTTTACTCGTTGTCTCTGCATTGCAGAGAGGTGTTGATTCAGATGTGTAGGGTGGTCTGTGGCGAGAGACAGTCTGACTAGGATGTAAACTAATGGGATTTGGTGGTGGTTGAGGGGAGACCAGAGCCACAGGCTGTGTGTGGTTCAGACTGGTGTCTTCATTCCCTGGAGGACACGCTTTCCACATAGAGCCCAGGGCAGGATGTGGTGCCCTCAGAAGCCAAGATCCCTGCCCCTCAACTCTGCTCTGTTCTCTCAAGATAAAGGATGGCTCTCATGATATGTTCCCTTTTCTGAAAGGAAGGAAGAATTGATAATGTACATTGTTCTCTTCATAAAATGCAGGAGAACTCTGTATACTCAATTTTGTTTGTTTGTGCAGTTGCGAACTATTCTTTCTTTTCTTATGTTTTTCTTTCTTTTTTTTTTTAAGGATGTTAAATAATATGTTTACTACCAAGTCTGTATTTAGTTGTGGCAGGGACACGTTTATTTTATTTTTTTTTGTAAGTCCAGCACATTTTTTTTTAAACTAAGATGCATCCAATGGAATCTTAGTTTAAAAAACGTGCTGGACTTACGGAAATAACAAAATAAACGTGTCCCTGCCATGAATAAATAGATTAAATTAAATTACGTGACTAAATCACTAACTGAAATTTATGGTAACTTTTTATCTAAAGCCTTTATGTGTAACGCATTATAAAATTAGTTTGATTAATAAATTATGCTTTGTAATGCAGCATATAATGCACTGTACAATCTATAAATATTATCACCACATATACTACATTATAACAATCAATTCTTTGTTGCACTATGCATTTTAATTTCAGTTATATTATTTATGACAATATATTACAAATTATGAATAATTATAATGCTATATACAGTTTAATAACCATTTAAAATGCATTATACATCAAGTGTTACCAAATTACCAGCAATTTCTGAGGGCATGAATTTCTTTAAAAAAAATAATAATAATACAATGCTGTTGAAATGTACTAGCCATTTCTGAAAATTTACTTCTTTATTAAGTTTCCAGTGCATACAGTGTACAGTATGAATAATTCCAAGTATAGTATAGTAATAGCAGTATTTTATATTATGCATAATGACAAGTAACTGGTCCTAAACCAAACCCTATCTTAACTCTATTTCAAGTGCAGTATTTATTTGTGCAATTACATGCCACCTTAAAATAAAGTATAACCTTTTTTTCTTGTTGCTGTTAGTGAAGCAGAAACCAATTGAAACCAGCAGTGAACAAGCTGAAAATGAGCAGACAGTTGCTCAAGAAAGGAAGTGAATCTGGTTGGCAGGCTCCCATGGGCGCTGTACTTCAGCCTGTTCACATAAAGGCGGTTTCTGTGCTTATCGGCTCTCTCTAGACCGTGGTGCGGATTAGCAAATCTCTCAGGGTTTAAGTGAATATATTCAACCTGCATAAAACCATACTGTTCCGAACAGCACTAATATTACAAAGCGGTCTTTCTGCAGAAAGAAAACATTCATATATCAGTAATAAAATGTAAACTCTCAATGGAGCACGTATAAATGTGAATAATGGACAGTATTTTTTATACAGGTATAGGTGTTTCTTCTTCTTTGGGCACTTTTGTATCCCAGGGGTTGAGTTTTAATTAAATCTAACAGACAAACTTTTTTTTTTTTTTTTTTTACTTCTGTTGAGTTCTGTTTTTGTGCATGACATTGTTTGTGGGCTAGTTGTTTCAGTCCATAGAAAGGCCTGAGGCATTTCCTCTACACAACCTCTGACATTTGATGTATGACATCAGCAGTGTCATCGTGACGCTCATGGTAATGAAATCACATTGCAAGCAGACCCTACACACATCACACCCTGACAGTCCTGCATACAGTATATGCCTTTATATGCCAAGGGCACCAAGACCAAGGGGTGAATAGGAACAACTTGGAGAAAAAGTATAGTTTGTGCAGTTGTGCTTCCACTCTCAGCATCCTGAACCAGAGAGAAGTCAGAGCAGTGGAAAGCAGCGAAATCCAAAGAAATGAGTGAAAGGGGACTTTAAAACCATCAAAATTTAGGTAGAAACCAAATATAGTATTGTTCTTTTTTTTTCTTTTTAAGCCTTCCGTGTTTCTGAGTGTCACGCCCCTGAACTGTGTTTGTTGTTATTCTTCCCATGTGCTCTTTGTGACCCAGTTTCTGTCTGTTGTTGATTACGTTCAGGTGTGTCTTATCAATAATCGTCATTGTCTGCCCTATTTAAGTTACCTTTAGTTTAGTTCTTGTTGTCGGTTCATTACATGTGTTATGTTGGATGTGCTCCCTGAGCTCTCTACCTGCCTGTTTGTAAATCCTTTTGTGAGTATTAAAGAATTGTATTTTGAAGAACCTGAGTCTCTGCTTGTCCTTCCCGCACAGCCAGCGTGACAGAATGAACCGACCACAAAAAAATTTACAGTGAACGGCGTGCTACCACTCGTTTTGTTTTTTCGTGTTTTTTATCAGTTTTTTGTTTGTCTTTTCCCTATGAATTCTCCATCGAGGGACCATACAAGACAGTTTGTGCATATGGCTTGTTTTTCCACCTTTTCGGACAGCGCCGCTCCACCGTCCGAAGATGGTCCTCGAGCAGACTTTGCCGCCTTCGTGGAGTGGACACTGGCGAGGAACAGATCGTCCTTCACCGTGTGCCCCATAGAAGATCTTGCCACTCCAGACCCAGAGCCCAGCCCACCATCTAGCCGCAACGAAGAGCCCATTCCCGAGCCCATTGTCTTTGATGCTCCCGTTTGCCGCTGTTGACTCTGCCTGTTGTTTTGACTTTGAGTTTTAAATAAAGTCTGCATATGGATCCGAATGTTTCCTCGCTTAATTCCTGTGAAACCGCAAAATAATTTTTTTTAATATTACTGTTTTTCCATTGTTGGTAGGGGACTTTTTTTCCACCCACAATCCTTTCAACGGTAGTGAAAATTCTTGTTGTTTTTGTTCTAACCTTTCATGACCTTTTTTAAAAAAAAATTATAGTTCTAACCAGCTGGAAGGTTTAATTCTGCTTATGCGTTCTTCTCTGTTTGCCATCATAGATTCAATGAAATGGAAATAGCCCATGAACATGAAAATCTACTTCAGTTGACTTTCCACAACCCCTTCCACTTTGATGAAATTGTTTTCCACCTATATTTTACAGAAGTGTTTTTGTTTGTGCCCAGTGATTATGACAATGATATGTATAAAATAATCACATGATTTACGACAGGGGTCTCAAACTCAAATTACCTTGGGGACACTATCCAGGCTGTTGTTCTCGGGGCCAGTTGAAATACAAATAAATGTGCCTTCGCAACCATGAATTTTAACACAGCTATTTTCACGGATAAATCATTTTATTGTTATTATTATTTGTATTGCATTTAACTTTTATTTCTGGATAAATTGTTCTGAGCATACAGCAAGTAGCATGATTAAAACTAACAAACTGATTTTAGTTGACAAATTTGAGCGAGAAATGAGAGCAGGCTGCTTATAGACTAGCAGTACTAGTGTCAGCTGACAAGTGCTTATGGGTCATTTGTATGCAGCAGTTGCACCGTTGAGAAACCCCACAGGAAATAGACCAGCCACCAAACAAGCCCCAGATTCTCTGAACTCCCACTGTCAAGGTACCAATCTAACTCAATTTTATCACGCTCTCAAAGTGCTACCCAGCCTTATGTCTCTGAAGCTATCCTCCTTCAGTCTCTTTTTCCTTCCCTTGACAAATTGTGTTTCTGATCATGCTGTGTTCTTGTGTTTGCTCTCACAACAAAAGGATCAGGAAACAGGATCTGACAGAGACAAGGAATGGCAGCGGACAGCACAATTACGCAACCCCCGATGCGGAGGGATGACCTTAAACACATAAAGCTAAAAGAGCCTGGCCAAAGCCTTTTGCACATTTTTTCAATAGTCACAGTTCTTGACCTTTTAGCTGATTTTCTCTCTCCTTCTTCCTTTATCTTCCTCATTTATCAAATGTAAAAAAGTGATCTCAAGTGTTTAAAGAATGGATTGCAACAGTGACTTCCCAGTTTCTCAATGACCATGGTTTCAGAAGTATTTTCCCCATTCATTGGATTATGGAATGGAATCAAATGTTTACAATATAAAAAATACAAAACACTTTAACTATAAAGTTGTATATAGTAACGTTAGTACTATTTTGCCTGTATTTTTGATCTTGGTGAACATCTGGAATGGCTTTTTTACATTATACCAAACCTAGGCTTTCAGCAGTAATTTATATTATTGTATCGAAGCTCAAGGTCTGAAAGAATTATATTGAATATTTATAGTTATATTGAATGAGTGAGATTTTTACTTGCAGAACCTTACTGTGGGTCTCAAATGTCTGAAATAATGACTGTTCATAAGCATTCTTATTTTGAGGGAAAAAGTGCCAATTTTTATTGTCAGGGGACACACTGGATTGATATCTTGCTGACAAATTGTGAACTGAGGCCATCTTGACATCAATACCACCATTGTACCTGAGTGAGTTTTGGCAGGCTGAGGGGCATTACAGGAAATTACTGTTATCTGCCTGTGAGACCCCAAATAAAATAAAAACCTGTATAACCAATGTGATCCTAAAGATGTGCATTCACATTATCCATCAATCTATGCTTGTCCTCAGCCATTCAGTATCACTAAAGGATCATGCCCTCCAGCTGTTCTCCATAATTCACACACTGCATGTTTACAGTCTGAGACTCTCCAGTGCCTCTTAAAGAAGAAAACACAGTGACAGTAACTTCCATTTAAACTTCCATTGAAATTACCATTAAAATGTTAACATAATATTTAAACCCCACATTACAATTAAAACTGGGTAAAATACCAAAACAATAAATTGAATTAAAATGAACCATTGTCTTCATCCATTGTCATTACTCTGCTGTGAAATAAACAGTCTTTACTGTAGTTACCTCCTGTGCAGTGTCTACTTCTTTAACAGAAGTCCCTCACCCGCAACAGTGTCCATTTCCGAGCAGGACCTATCATTCTTCAATTAGGCCAATGTCATGTGGAAGAGAAATATTTGCTGGTTCTGGAGGGCTCCACAGTGGATATTGCCTTAGGGCGCCCGTGGTTGGTGAGACACGATCCCATCCTTTCATGGCAGACAGGATAAGTCCTAAAGTGGGGCCAAGGACTCTACCCAAGCTGTTTCCCCAATCTTCCTCTAACTCTAAAGATGAATCTGATGATTAACACCAGGTCCATAGAAGGCCATCTTGAAAAACAGTCTGTGAGTATCCCAGACTGCTATGCCCCCTTTAGTAACGTGTTCTGCCCCAAGAGAGCTGCCCAGCTACCACCACATCGGCCATGGGACTGTGACATTGATCTGATTCCAGGTGAGCCAGTGCCCAGAGGCAAAATATATCCCGTCTCACTTCCGGAGAGCAGAGCCATGGAGGAGTACATAGACGAGGCCCTGAAACAAGCTTACATCCACCCATCTACGTCCCCTGCTGCTTCAAGATTCTTCTTTGTGGCCAAGAAGGACGGAGGTTTGTGGCCCTGTATCGATTACCGGTCCCTTAACAAAGCAGTTGTGAAATTTCGCTATCTAATTCCTTTGTCCCTGCGGCCCCAGAGATGTTACAGGGAGCTACCATATTCACAAAACTTGACCTCCACAGTGCCTACAATCTGATCAGAATCCGAAAGATGATGAGTGGAATATATGGTCACGCCCTATGGACTCGTCAACATCCCCTCAATATTCCAAAACTACATGCGCAAGATATTTAGAGTTTTCCTCCATAAATTTGGAGTCATCTATATCGACGACATCCTCAGATATTCCTCTAACATGTTGGAACATCATAGGCACGTTGCGGAGGTCCTCACCCATCTCAGAGAACACCATCTCAAAGCAGAGAAGTGTTCATTCCACCATTCATTAGTGCAGTTTCTGGGGTATGCCATCGACCAGACTGGGGTTTGCATTGGACGAGGGGAAGGTAAATGCTGTAACCACCTGGCCTACTCCCTCCACCATCAAAGAACTTCACAAATTCCTTGGATTCTCCAATTTCTACTGCAGATTCATCAAGAACTACAGCACACTCTCAAGTCCCATCACGTCACTCCTGAAAGGAAAGCCATAAAACCATAAAAAGACCATAAAAACGTATATTACCTTTAGAGATGCCCCGCCAGGCCCATTACCATGGTCAGGAGAACCCTCCGATGTGCCTGCAGAGGAATACTGGTTTCAGGAAAGTGAGAGAGTCTGGAACGAGGCACACCACCATCTGCAATGGGCAGTGCGCAGGCAGAAAACAACAGCCAATAAGGAGATCCAAGGCACCAGCTTACCAACCTGGTCAGAAAGTTTGGTTATCGACGAGGGATATTCGCCTGCGCTGTCCCTGTAAAAAAATAAGTTCCAGGTTTGTTGGCCCCTTCATCATCTTGCAACAAATCAACCCAGTCACCTACAAACACCCCACTTTCCATGTCTCTCTGTTAAAACCTTATCATGACCCTGTTTCTCTCCCCACAGAGTCTGGACCAGCTGAGGAACCCACTCCTCCTCTAGTCATGGAAAAAGGAACCATCTATAAGATCAAGCAGATATAGTGGATTCTCGACGTTGCCGTGGTATGTTAGAGTATTTGGTGGATTGAGAAGGCTATGGGCCGGAGGAAAGATCTTGGGTCCCTAGAGATGATGTGTTAGATCCAGTTCTTCTCGAAGAATTCCATGCAAACCCATCCAGATCGGCCTGCGCTTAGGGTAAGAGGCAGACCACCTGCTGGAGAGGGCCGCGGAGGAGGGGGTAATGTCACAGATCTGCCAGGCTCTGAACCTAGCCAATCACAGTGCTCATTCTCCCCGAGTTCTAAACAGCATCACCTGCAAGTCCTTATCACCGCAATCACAAGCACTATAAAACCACACACCACTCCTCAGTCAGGTCCTGGCTCATTTGTACAAAGTGGACTAACTCAGCTCTACGAGATACGGAAAATTTTTACCCTGTACTTTCCTACTTGTTCTCCTTCATTGCTCCAGGTGTCCCTCCTATGCTCCAGGATCATCCCATATACAGTACGTGGTGTGTGGTTGTCTCCGTGTTCCAGCGTGTCTCCTGTGTCTCTGTGTTTCTCAAGCGCTCCCAGGAATCTGTAAAGGAAAAGACTGTTACTATTCAGTTTGCCGTGATGATAAACAATCTTGTCCTCCATTGCTTATCTAAACTGTTGTCTTCATCCCTTGTCATTACTCTGCTGCTCTTTACTCTACTTACCTCTTGTGCAGTGTCCGCTTCTGTAACATAGACAGGGTTTATGATCTATACTGCAGCCAGTCACCTGGGGGCAATTGACAAGCCACGGCTTCACTTTTCAATAATCGTATGGCACACCCGCTAACAACACAGCACACAACGCCTGTGAGCACCTTGCACAATAGCTGTTTCTGCACACCAACTGCACACCCCCCCCCCACACACACACACAAATATGAGCATCTGATGAAATTATACAGCAAGAATAACAAAGCATCCTAACCTTGCGCTCTTTGAACCCAAAGGTCATGTTTGAGTGACAGGTGGGTTGTTTAGCAGGACCTGTGGGATGAGAGCAAAGCTCTGAACTCCTTGTACTAATGTTTTTTTTTTTTTTTTTCATACCTCTCTTTAACATTTGTTCCTCTCCTCTGAGAGTTGTAACAATATTTAAACTGTGAACTGTAAAAACATTACATGATGACAGTAAGAATTCAGGACTGCATGGAAGTCTAAAGTTTCCAGGTTTGTACAGTTCATCGACTTTTTTGATCTGTTTAGAGATGAAATAGTTTGTGACATTACTTTGGAATCAGCACCTGATTTGGTTTCCAAGGTGCTTGGCTGTAAGAATGAGACGCCTTAACAAAATGGCTTGCATCAGTGACCACGCTAGATTGATCATCCTGATCTGTATCTCACTGGAGAAGCTGTCAAAGAAAGCGAGGGAGAAAAAGCGTGTGTGGTTTGTGAAACGAAAGTGAGCACTAGGATTAAGGAAGACAATCTGATGTCTACCTACATCTGTGACAGACAAAACAATCTTGCTGGAAGGAAAAAATTAATTCAGTAGGTATTGTCCTCAAAATATTTTTAGAAAAAAATATATTTATGTGTATTTGTTTGTTTGTTTGTTTGTTTATTTAAGGTCAGATTTTTTTAAATGAAGGTTCATCAAAGAATGCAGTATTTATGTAATGTTGTATGTTGTCTGGCCCAAATGGTGTTCAGTTAAGCCTTGGGTTACAAGAAGAACCAGTTATCTTCAAAACAGCTTATATTATGCATGTTATTCATAAAACAAACAGTTTGTTGTGGATGCTGCAGTTGTGCACCTTCCGAGTCACAGGAATTTATAGACAAAATCATTTGTCCCCAAGCAACAGCAGACCTCATTTTGCATATGATTTTATCTCATGGGATGCCAAGCACTTGTTCTTAACAGACTGTCCATGGGTGAACATTAAGAATTGCTTATGTTGATATTTCTGAAGATTGTTTGAGAAGACATGTGGCTTGCAGTGATAAGTGAGACAACTGACAGTATGTGACTGCTTTAAATTATTATTAAAGTGCCCCTAATATGCCTTTTCAAATAAATCATTTAGAAATGGGGTAAAATTAAACCAATTTTTGGAGGAAACTAAAGTGTTTTTTTTTTACCTTGCATACATGTAAACCTGTTTTAAGAGACTCATAAAACAATATTAGCAACCTTTAAAATGGCATAATAGGGGCACTTTAAGAGCTGCAAAAAAAAAAAAAACATGTTATGCCTATATGGGTCAGACATGAAAAATGGATTTCAATAATCAAAACAATACAAATTTAATACTGCTTCATTTTATTTTTACTTTTTAGATTTTTTTTTTTTGTTTTGTTTTCTGAGCAAGGTCTAATGACTATCATGCATTTTCACATACCAAAAAAATATTGCCAGCCATATTTATAACGGATCAGATTATATAAAAGACTCTATTTAAGGATCAAATGTCATTTAAAATCTTTCTTTGTCACTATCCTTCAAACCACTATGATTTACCCATTAGTCAGCAGGAAGTTTTTCAAAGCGATTCAAATGTAATGATCATGTCTTGTTTTATAGATTTTAATAAGTACAGGGCAGAGTAAGTATGTTTGGTAACACTCTATTTTAGTGTGTCCTTGGTACACATTACAGATACTTACTACAAATAAATTATGTATAACTGCATTCAAGTAATCCTTAGCCAAAGCATAATCATATAGTAAGTACGTGCAGTTAATTAATATTGCTCAGAGCTTATATAATATTGCTCCATCTTTGTAATAAATGTATAATTATACTGTAACAAGAACACCTTATAAAGTGTAATCAGTAACACTTTATTTCAATGGTCCACTTTAAACAAGTAACTTTGCAACTACATGTCAACTAGCAGTCTTTAGAGTATAAGTAGACTGTCTGCTTAGTATCTTCTAATACTTTATTTTGATGAGTCCATAACACACTACATACTGACTATCAGAAACTTTGGAGGTATAACTTATTCTACTAACCCTAAACCTACCCTAACATTTGTAGACATGTAGTTGAGAATTAATGAGAATTAGTTGAAATATGGTTAACACGTAGTTAGTAGAATGTCTAAATGGATTATTGAAATAAAATGTAACCACTTTTATTTAGTTTTACCTAAATATGTCTGTTACAATAAGTGATGATTATTTTATGCATATTTGTACTTTTTTTTTTTTTTTTTTTTTTTTTTACAATATTTAATTTAAAAAAAGTATATATTTTACTTGCTTCTTATATGCTGTCTAAAATTGCCTTTGTGAATTTAATTTGTCTTTAATTATTTGGAATATGTAGTCTTTTCCCACATGATTTTGAGGAAAAATAAACTGGAATTCTGCAGAATGGTCACAAATATGCATGCATGCAAGTGGCAAGGGGTTTATTGAATTTTGTGCTGACAACTTTACCTACATGGGAACTCAAACTAAACCTGTTAAAATAAATTGGTAAATTGCAGACGATTGTCTATTTAAATATAAACTTAAACTTGTTTCCTTTATACTGTTATTGAAAATAATATTTTTATTTTTTCAAGCATGTTTGAAAAGACTTCAAAGCTAATGGGTGATATTTGACTACTCACTTTCAGCTTTGACACAGATCTATAATTACATAGCAGGTCAGACTGGTTTTTAATTAAGGAAGAGTTGATGTTCCCAGCTCATGTAATCCGTGTCTGATTAAGTTGTACGTGAGGGATAGTGAGGGAGTGAGATCCTCACTTGTTATTCGTGCTCAAATATCTTGTCCTTTTACGAGCCATGACCCTGGAGCAAACGCAGTGGGAGCTTATTAAATGTTTTAAAGCTCCCCGCCTGGCTTCAGACCCACCACAACAGACTCTCCCCAAACAAAGTCTTGATGCTCTAAGGGTTTTGTACACATGTTTCAGTCTGGGTTAAGCTGAGCTAAGGTCCAGTTAACCTCTGTGAAGTAGTGTTTGCTCTGCTCTCAATGGGAAGGTAACATTTCTGCCATTCTGACTGCGAGGGCAAACTTAGAGGGTAAGCTCAGACCTTTTCTTTCATATGCAAAAAAGGTGTACAGCTAGAGTCTCTAGATCATAGCTACAAACTTTGGAAAGCTCTGCACCCCCTTTAGCCTAAGGGTTGCACATATATTTACAGTAACGGTCTCATTTAAATGTATGAGTAACTATGTGTGATATGCAAAATGACCAAAATCCTGAAATTAGTAATTTTATATCATAGTAAAGAGATAATACTTTTTGTATGATTCAACACAATTCAATCTCATTTTCTTTTTTTTTTCTTTTTTTGACTTGTTTGAGGCTTGGTTCTCTTTAAATATTGTTGATTGGATGGACGTAGATTCAAATCCAAACTAAACAAAACAAAACAAAACCTCCTCCAAAACAAAATGCTCCTTATAAAAAATGAAATGTAATATTGCAGTAGTTATAAACTAATAGAAAGAAAAGTATTTATTTATTTATTTTTTAAATGGAACTTTCCAGTTCTTTTTTTAAGTTCAGAAAGATGAGAGTGTCCACATTTTCTTCAGACAGCACAAATCGAGTCTTTAACACACGGGCCGCTGTTGTGCTTCAGCTAAAGAAGGTCACAATCTTTCTGTTCTTTGCTCGGAGTGCTAAGAAGGCTCAATAACATTTAGCATTTTCTTAAAACCCGCATTAAAATCCAAGGCTAGAAATGTACCAATAGCTTTTACCGATTGATTGTTTTGCCCTGGTCGAATCTGTTGGAAATGCCTGCCTGAATGCTGCGGGGATAGTTTGTAATGTGCGTGTTTCTAGTTTTCGTCTGTTCAGGGGTGGGAGGGGCAGACATCATCTAGTCTGTCCCCTCGTTAGGGCTGCCTTGTTGAGTGTAACACTGAAAACATTATATTTTATATACTTTATTCTCTTTTTTTTCCCCCAGAATCGTTCAGTTTATAATGCGTACCAAACCGAAAGCCTCTTACCAAACGGTTCAATATGAATACGCATATCGTTACACCCCTAATATATATATATATATATATATATATATATATATATATATATATATATATAGACACACACACACACACACAC
>JAUCMU010000490.1:0-12397 GCA_032275025.1 Enteromius treurensis | reverse complement strand
GAAGATGTATCAAACAGAGATGATGATTTTGTCTTCTATAGTTTCTGAAGTCTGCCTCCGCTTGCTAGTAATCACGTAACTACTAGAGCAAGCTCCTGATTGGTTAACGCCAAAGTTCGGATTTTTCAACTTGAGCGTTACGCGCGAATCGCGTCATTCGCGCCGCTTAATTCGCGCCGCAGAAAGTTTATTCGCGTCTTTGCATTGACTTAACATGTAAATCGTCAATTAACTTGACGCTTCATTCGGGTCCGGTGTGAACACACCATTAGAGTAGGTAGGTGAGATGAACTGGGATAGTAGGCAGTGGGCCAAACCACTGTGAGGAAGGGGAGGGGAGCTCAAATATTTTGAAATGCTTTTTTTGGCTTTTGTATTTACACTTACACAATAATTTTTTAGGTATACGTACATGTACATTTCATAATAGACAGTGCTATTTATTTTTCATTATGATTTTCGCCCCTGTCCCCCCCAGGATTTACTCCTATGATTACAGGTTTGGAACGACAAGAGGGTATGACATGAGTAAGTGATGACAACATTTTATTTTTGGGTGAACTATCCCTTTAAGGGGAGACACTGCAGGTAAAAACCCTGTTTTTTCATGCACCTGTCAAAGTTGAG
This sequence comes from Enteromius treurensis, assembly GCA_032275025.1. Classification (NCBI taxonomy): domain Eukaryota; kingdom Metazoa; phylum Chordata; class Actinopteri; order Cypriniformes; family Cyprinidae; genus Enteromius; species Enteromius treurensis. The sequence continues at coordinate 11,770 of JAUCMU010000490.1, read as the reverse complement.
GTTATGGGCTTTTTGGTTTTTCATAAATATTTTTCAGACTAGTGGAAAAAGACCATCCAAGATGAATATTTTCTTCTACACTGAGCCATCTCCACTTCAGTAGTACTTACACAGTAAGGTTTTCACAGTGGGTTTTGTTCATATATAATTTAAACTTGATAATATATAACATTTTATTCCCCCAAAAATTTTCAAAATGTTTTTTTAGTAAGCATTTTCTTATTCATGGAGCGACTAAATTCCCTCTGCTATCTAATATGTCAAAGAAAATTTATAATTTTGAATTTTGAAACTGACCTCATCCATCGTTTAGATGTTTGCAATTATTAATGTGATCAACCAACTAGGTAAGGAAGGTGATAACTACTAGTTATTTTTTTTTACCCTATTCACCTGAAGTCTCACCTTAACTATAAGGAATGGCAACCTATAAAAAATAGAATCTGTAGCAATGATCTGATCCTTGTCAGTGCAAGTAACCTGAGCAAACATTGTTATTATCTCTCTCTATATATAAAAAATAAAATATGTTATTAAAAATAATGCAAAATACATCTCATGGTTAGTAAGGCAACTGAATGATGTATTTTCTCTAAAATTAATTTGCATCGTCAGGTGTGAAAATCATAAAATTTTGAGCTTCTAAAATTCTGGATTTATTTTTGTACCAGCTCTGATCATGATTCATTGAATATGTTGGAGAGAGCGATTCATAATGCAACACAACTGCGCGTGCAGTCTTTTTAAAAAATATTTTACATCCACAACTGTTAGAATCTTGAATGCCTCTAACAAGTATGTTTATACCATCTGCTTGAAAAAAAAAACTAGATCCTTGAGAATTAAAGCAAACATGCTCCTCCATGTTTTTGTAATGGTTTGGCACAGGCAGCTACCTGTATCCATCGATGCAGCTGGCATTAATGTAGTCAGACCCCTCCACTCCTCGGATTGGCTGCAGGCACACCCGTGTCGACTCAAAAGGCATGATATTGACGAGCCGGTTCTTGAACTTGTTGCAGGGCAGGTTGGCGCTGATGAATCGTGAGGTGTGGGCTTTGGAGTTGGCGAGTCTCTGTGGAAACATTGTTGGGTTCAGAGGGCTTGAGCGTAAACAAGCTGGCAGAAACATAGTGGAAAACTTTCTGAAACAGAATATTTTTTAAATGCGGTGGAGATGTGCCCTATAGAGCAAAGCGACACTAAAAGCGTGTCTGTTGTGATTGTAACTTGAAGGTGAGCTCTGCAGCAGTACTGAGGGATGCGGGCGAAACGGTCTGACTGGGAAAGCGAGGGCGTGACTGGCAGCGGGGCAGAGAAAGCACAGATGGAGATCAGCAGAGAGCGCGTTGAGACCGTTGGCTCTGTCTGTACTGGTTAGCCGCTTCTGTCTTTTTGCGCCAGATGCTGTTTCTACTTCTAGAATCCGCTATGAGTTCAGCATCCTAGTCATACCAGCATTCACTTATATCCCAAAAGCTCTATTAACAGATGGAACAGTAAAGCATTTTCAATAAAACATTCATTAGGTTCGAGGTCTAAGGGTTTGAGTCGTTACATTTGTTTACACCAATTTTTGTCAGTCCAAACAAATCCAGTCTGATTTCAGATTCGAATTGTTCAATTTATATTTTATTTATTTTATATTTAAATTCATGTACTCTAAACTTTGGAGTCTTAGTCACATCTATCTATCTATAGATGATAAAAAAAATAAAGACAAAATATGCAGACAAAACGAACATAAAAAATGAACAAAATATAAAATATTTAAAGCATAAATCAGCAGGAATGAATAAAGTTATAGATTTTTTGACAATTTTAAGAGCTAGTTGTGTGGATGGATCAGGCTGATCAATTTTTATAGTTTGTTTATATTAAAGACAAATTCATTTGATCATGTGATCTAGCTCTACTAGGCAATCCACTCCATAAAAGAAATAAAATTAAGCTTTTATTAAGCAATTTTTAGTGGTAGTTTTTTTTATTTTTTATAAAGGAAGTATGACTGAATGCACCTCAAATTTGCCTGTGTAACCGAGCAAAATCAGTGTGGTGATGTGAAGTCACCTTAAACTCCAGCTCCATGGCTGTGACGGTCTCTCCCGGCGGTGGCTGGGTGAGCTTCTGGATGTGGGCGTAGAGGTTTCGGGCAGGGACCTCAGTGTTTCCACAGGTGGCGGCCTCCAGCAAGGCCTCGTGAATGAAAATGTACTGGTCCTCTGTCTGCACCATGTAGTTCCTCTGAGCTCTCATGCATGTGACGTGGCCATAAATGTCTACTGTCTTCTCGTGTTTCATCCGCTCCAGCATGGCGTCAATAACTATGAAGCAGCCCGTGCGGCCCACTCCAGCACTGAGAAAGACAAACTTTGGTTTCACTACAATCTTTTCAACCAATTCCACCAAGCAAACCTACAACTGCTCACTTTACAGGAGAGTTTTATAAGTGAAAAGGTCTGCAGTAAATGAAAGACTGGGAACTGGCGCTAACCTGCAGTGCACTACCATGGGTCCAGCATCAGGAGGGTTGCAGGCTTTGACCCTGCGCAGGAAGGCTAGGATGGGGGTGGGGTATTCAGGCACTCCGTGGTCTGGCCAGGCCATGAACTGGAACTGCCTGACCTCGCGCTTCTCGCTAGAGCCATTCTGTTTGAGCAAAGTGGAAGAAAGTAGGTTAAGTGGCTGAAAATGTGGAAATTTTCGATATAAGAGGAAAAGGCAAGCAACTTCTTACCTTGTAAAGAGCAAAAGTGCGCACACTGTATGTTGCCAACTCAACAGCGTCAAGCATGGTCACTTGGATCATTCCGTAAGTCTCTGTGCCACGAATAGGCCAATACTGGTCACACTTGACCTGTTTAGGAAGACAAGAATGAAACAGTCAGTCCTATTTGAAATGACAGATGCTTATTTCCACAAAAATCCATATTTTACAGCCTGCAAGCACAGAAATCAGAAATGTTTTTGTAATCATCAAATTAGCATATTTGAATTATTTCTAAAGGAGGACACTGAAGACAGGACTAATGGCTGCCAAAAATTCTACTTTTGTCAGCACAACAATAAATTACATTTAAAAATGTATGATATTTCACAATAGTACAATTGTACAGTTTTTTGATCAAATATATTTATCCTTGATGAACATAAGAGACTTATCTTGATCTTCTTCTTCTTAAAAAAAAAAGCCTGGCACAGTGACACATCTCTATATTTACATACATAATTAATTGCAAGACTACTGTAGTAATAGTTACGAATTATAATGTGAATATAATTTAAACAATTAGTAATGTTATATGGTTTTTTTATATCACCAGCAAAATTATTGTCCATATACTGTAAATATTTTAACATATCAGCCAACTTTTACTGATTTCCTATCCAAGGGTCCTTATTAACAGGGCTTATATTTATACAGCTTTACACAGTTCATATTTGAATGGTGAATAATTACCTAATTTCACTATATTGCTGAAATTACTAAGTTAAGGTGTGTACCACCTACAGTACACCCAATAACTGCTATTAAAATCAAAACTGAGTGCATACAAACATAATTTAAAATGACAAAAGCGGTAGAAATGGTGTGTTTTGTTTAGCTTCCAATCATCTACTCCAGGCAAAGACCAACTAAAAATGACACAGAGTTCATTTCTTCTTCAAGGTAGGTCCTGTCAGCAGTGAAACTAGGCCAGTTGTTCTGTCTCTGCTGGAGGTTTTCATCAGAAGGCTTGGGGACGCACTTTACCTATGAAGTAATGCTTTATAGGTGGACAGCCTTGCCAAAACCCACTCATTTACCACGCTAGCTCTGCCAACACATGTCTCTTTCTCTATAAGCCTTTAGCTCCCATCTGACCTCCCATCCATCAACAAACACCTGAGCGTACGCATTCTCCAGAGGGAGGAATTACAGGTTATCTGCTGTCAGATATGACATTTGAGCTGAACAGAAGACTAGTCGACTGACTCGCTCTCTCACCAACCCTGGGTGCCACTGGCCTGTTGCTGCGCCCAGCACAACAGCGCACTAAAAGCCCACATAGTGATTGGACTCATAGAAACGCAGGTCCCTTTAGTGCCAAGCACAGACGGATGTTTTATAGTGCGAAGAGAGTTGTGAACCATTGTACTGTGTCATCCAACAAAAAGGATGGCAATGGTATTTTGTCTTTTATTTTATTACTATATTTTGTGAGGTTGGATAGGAACTCACACTATTTCGAGGGGAACCTCAGAGTAAAGAAAGTACACTTTGTACTTTGTACATGGAGTTTTATATACTCTGCTCTGCACTTACACTATAAGTCAATGTTTTATTTATTTATTTTTAAAGATATGCATACTTTTATTTAGTAAGGACTCACAGATGGAATAATAATAATAATAATAATAATAATAAAAAAGACAAATCTTTCATAAAATTATGCCTTTACTTTGTAAGAAGAAATTCACATATTCAATATTTACTATGATTTTTCCCTCAATAAATTGATAATATGCTTACATATTATATCATTTACATTTAATTTCTCTTAACCTGTGTTAATCAAAAAATCCTAAGCAATGGCTGCTGAAAATAGCTCTGAAAAAACTAAACACAAATCTAGTATTACAAAACAGAATCAAGATTAAATATTAATAATAATAATGTATTAGTTAACACTTATGAACTGAGTCAACTCTTGATTTAAACCTTGATGAAGTTAAGGCTTGATTTAATTATTATATTATATAGTATAAGGTTCTTACTATCTATTAGTTGCTTATCAGCATGCATATTTTTAACATCTCAGCTGTGTATTAGTACTTATAAAGCACATATTCTGCATGACCATATTCTACATCCCTAATCCTGCCCAATACCTAAATTTAACGACTTAAGTCACATTAATTATTAGATATTAAATATCGATGCCCCTGGTACTTACTCTGGACTTCTCTTCCAGTCTGGTCATCATGACGATGGTACTGGCTCTCTGCTCCCAAACCATCCTCCAGAAGTCACTCAGAGTCTCAGGAAGAGGGCCCTGTGTGGCAATGTAGGCATTCTGCTTACGGTAACCATCGATGTAGTTAGAATTGATGTAGTCGCTGCCTGGAACACCTATAGAGAGAGACAACAATTCACTGGTGGCCCACTTACAACACTATATGTTCTAATTGCACACTTCCCCTAAACATACACACATCTGTCACCATAATGAAATGTTAAAGGTCAACACATTTGTTTGACTTTTACCGTCCACGGGGGTGAGAACAACTCTCGAGTGGTCGTAAGCAATAACGTTGGCGTAACGGTTCTTTGGCTTGTTGACCTCCAAGTTAGAGTTCTCCCATGTGAACTGCTGGCCTGGATCAACCGACTGCAGGGGAAAGATGAGAGGACAAAGAGAAGGAGGGGAGAGAGAGAGAGAGAGAAATCTGTTCAGTCTTTGAGGCACCTTGTTTGAAGCTTGATACCACAGAGTGCCGCAGGGGTAAATTTGAACTAGCATCACTTCAGCAAGAGAGGCTTTGTTTCTATAGCAACCCGGCGTTTTGAACAGAGACCCGCAAGAACCAGAGCTGACTTTGCCACCAGGGGTTGTTAGAACTGATGGACTGGCAAAGCTCAAGAGTGGTAATTTGGATCCCTTTGTGGATATATTGCAGTTCTGTTCCCTTACTAGTCATCATCTGCCCTGTAATAATAGCAAGTTCATCTGCTGCATTATCACGGGCGACCAACAGATGGCTTAGTGCTCGCTCACACCATAACTCAAACATGATCACTGTAGGGGGCTCCGATAATAGCACCACTGACTCGGTACAGCTGTACCTGAGCTCATCGGGGCATATGGCTTTGATGCTAAAGATTACACTGAGAGGAGGGAGCGTTCAGATGCTCGGCCCGGACTAATGGATTACTGGTGTCCATGTGGACTTCATGCCTGCGCTTGATTTTGTGCCTGCTGACAGGAGCGAAGAGGGAAGAGCAATGGTTGAGGAATAGCAGACCCAACAGGGAGAGCGTGGATTTATGGAGACAGACAGGAAGCTCTAAAGAGAGAGGACAGATGAACACATCTGGAGGAAAAGCCTGCATATATCACTGACTGCATGCGTGAGGTGACGCCCTGAATGGGTAACAGACCTTCCAGATGAGGCCTTTTTAACAGGTAAGTAGTCGTCAATGATTAAACACAATACTTAGAATCGATTTAAATATAAAATAAACATCCTTTTTGTAATCTGTGGCTTTTTTTTTTATGGGACAATCATCACTGTATTTTAGGATGTTTGTTTTAAAATTAAGGGAAGAACTGATTTATCTGCTCACGCTTTCTTCCTCTAATGTGTTTTTAGATACCAAATTCACAGCTACTACAGAACTCACAAAAGAGAAGCAGAAAACGTACAACTTGCATATGAAAAGATTGAGACAGAAATGGTATTAATAATAATGAAGTTAATGTTCCCTTGGCTCAAATCAAGCATGATGCAACAAACACCAAGAAGTCACGTGTTTAATACCCAGGGAGCACACATACTGGAATGCCTGTACCTGTAAGTCACTGTGGATGAAAACATCAGTCAAATAAATAAAATCAAAATTTTCTGCAAGAAATGAAAAATGCACTCTACATAGAGCTGGATACTGGATTCCTCATTCTGACTTCAGAGGATTACTCATGGGGCTATAGCTGGGGTGGCACTCTCTCCCTTTCTTTCCCAAGTCACAGGTCTCCTCGGCTCAGATGACACAGGGTCGTATCGTAGCATTGATCGACTGCAATATGCAGCAGCTTGCTCGGCCAGTCAATAATGTCACAGGGTCTCTTGTTATTCAGCATTGATCTGCCTGTTTCTGGACAAGGCACTGCTTGACTCAGTGTCCATCAACCTCCACACCTTTCACTTGATTTGGCATAACATCCACCTCACCTCAGCTTGTTTTCGATGCCTCTGTAAACAGCCATAAAGCGCTCTCTTCAAAACATAACTGTTTTTGAAATTTTCACTTATGAAGTAATGCTCAAAAGTAAACAGCAACTCAGCGCTCAATTTAAATAAACTGCCACATAGAAGTATCTGACGTGCTAAGTGTTTTTCTCCCAGTTTATCGGCAAGCATCTTGGAGGAACATTTACTTTGCTGTAAGCTTTCGCACGCAAGTACAGGTAATGTGCGAATAAGACAGCTGGAATGCTGACTGGCAGTGCTCGGCAAACAAGGGGAACAAATATGAGCTGTCACTACATGAGATGACAAGCTTGAGAGATGCGGATAATGATAGCGGTGGGAGGTGAGCGCTGGCTCCTATAAAAAGCTTTGGCTCTAGTGGGTTGACAAACACAAACTCGTTACTGGTGAGAATCAGTGTCTGATGGGAGTGTTAGATATTGCCACCAGTTAAGTTGAAGAGTGATCTACAGAGCACTTTAAGTGAAACATTTTTGGACACCACATCAATTCAAATTCTGGGTCAGGTTTATGCATTGTAAATCTTTCAGAAACAACTGACTGTTGAGTTACATGGGTGTCATACTGGTTTTCTGTAAAGATCAGCTCTGTGGAGTGGTCATAGTTCTGACTACTGATAAAAAAAGACGAAGGAACAAGAAGTTGAGGATATTTGGTGGAAATAAGCATGCAAAACTGAAATGAAATTGAGCAACGGATGCATCAAACAGAGTACGGAGCCAATAAACGAGCTGGTGTCCCATTGCCTTGCTCATGCTGGCTGGACTAGGCTACTCCCATTGGCCCAAGCGGAACCATCTGTCCCCTTGAGAGGGGGCCTTCCTTGACAGGAGGACATGACATCACCACATGCCAAGAGCAGGTTGCGAGCACCGCCTGGCAACGGAGGGCTTGTGTGGTGAAAACGACAAAAGCATCGGAGAGAGGAGAGATTTGGCGCATATGGTTGCTGAAACAGCTCGACACGTCCCTCAAAGTGTCACTAAACGTCTGTGGAGAGGAATGAATAAAAGGGGGTCTATAAAAAGACAAAATCCTAGTCGTATTTTATATATTTTTTCCCTCCCACAGACTCGTGTGTAATTACAGAAAAGAGGGTTTCGTTGGTTGGAGTGAAGTTTTAATTGCAGTTTTACTATAAATACAACTGCGATTGGGAAAAAAGAGACCGAAGTGACACAAGAAGAGCGAAAAAAAGCAAATTAAAAAGAGAGAATGCATGCAAATCAGCAGCTTCTTTGTTCATAAACATCTCTTGCATTAGTTAAGACAAATTTGTGAATACATCCTCACCAAGTGTTTGTCTCACCAAAACTGACTGGACCAACATCCTCTGGTGCTTTAATTAAATAAACCTTTAGGATGATGACTGACAGTCATGTTAAATATCGCAGAAAAAGGTTTAACAGGCTTTTTCCCCCTCAACATCGGGAAGAAGTGACAAGGCCTTTGTGTGTATTGAAGATTAATAGAAAGAGATCATGGGAAAATGAACATCTGCCTGTCTGGAAGAGGTAGGCGTGAGCAGCTGTCATAACACGGGATGTGGGTGATCTAAGTGTTAAAGGCAGGAAAATCTATTACAAAAACACCAAAGTGAGAAAAGTGTGCGAAAATGGTTCGAAAGAGAGACAAGACCCAACAATCAAACAATAGTTTTACTGAGTTTCTGCTGAGAATGAACTCTTAAAGGAAAATCCCGACAAGCTTCGACAAACACTGCTAAAAAATGAACAAAATGCTAAGTTTGGGGTACAACAGCTTGTCAGTGGGGCAGTACTCTCAAAAACCTGTGTCATTTCTAGCCCTAAAAGGTGCACAGTAGTACTTCAGCAGTCTTAAGGTACTACTATGAACCCTTAAGCATTAATTACGGTACAAATGTGTCCTTTTGAGTGTACTGCCTGCAATAATAAGCAGTTGTACCGCTAAAGGTACAAATTTGCACATTTTCTTTGTGGCGAAGTTACAAAATACCATTCATTTTCAATGAGAGTTGACCGTTTCTGGAAAACATGAGTGAAAAGCTCCACTTTATGCCAATGAGCAGTTATGGCGACTGCAAAAGAGAATGCATATAGTGACCTTTCACCTGATACGTCAGGATATTGTAGCTTAAAGATAAAAAAAAAAATGAACCATGGGTGCCCAATCTTGTTCTTCCCTTCCTGCATAGTTCAGGTCCTCGGTTTCCAAAGATCTTAATTAGCTGGCTCACATGTGTTTCATTAGAGTTGGATGTGAATTTAGCAGAAGGCTAGATCTCCAGAAACAGGATTTGGGAACTCCTAAACTATGTAGGTAGCCAAGCTTACTCCTTAAGGACCACATTCATGCAGAATTCAGTTCCAACCCTGCTCTAACACAACTGCCTGTTATTTTTATGAAGCAGGATAGGCAACCCCTGTAACTATAATTAATCCAGCTGCATCAGTTGAACAAGTTGTCCTAGAATTGTCCTACCTCATACTCCTGGGAAAACCGGAGAGAATCGTTGGCCTTGAGTCGCTCAATGTGATCTGCTAGCTCGCAGACTGAAATGGGAGGATGTTCCCTCATTCCTAAAAGAGAAAATAAGACAAGAAGTGGTGAGCACATCACACCTGATGCATTGTACCGTTACAACAGGGAGCAAGTCTGTCAGTTTTGAGTTGAGGAGGCAACGACATAAAGAGGTTCTTCTCGCACCTTCATGTGACATGATCCCTCTGCGAGATTTGTGCTGACATATGTTGTGCCCGCTTACGTCTATGCCCCAAACAAGCTCTGGATTTCTTGTCTGGGGGTGGGGGATGTGGCAGGGAGATGGGGGTCATCTTAGTACTAAAAAACATTTCCCTGCCCCTGTCAGCGTCTGAAACGTATCAAGGCTATACATGCTCAGCTGGACCTGAGGAAATGTTCAGCCTGTGTCTTGTTTGATGAGAAAAGGAGGGGGGGGGTTCGTAATAGAGAGGATCTGTCATTAGGATTCCAGTGGTTGAGGATGAATGAGCAGGACTGAGATGCTTAATGGGACATGGGTTGGGTATGATTCCCCATTATGAGTTCATTATGCCCACAGTGAGCACAGTAATGTCTGGATGAGCCCCCTGCCAGCTACTTCATGCAACCGTTACTGCTAGACAGTGGGCGTCAGGATCATGGGGCCACTCTCTTAATCAACCACACCGACGTGATGCCAAAAACTGGTCTGGTCTAGATTGCTCACACATTTTCTTCGGTGGAATATGCGAGACAACACATATGAGCTATATGTTTCCCACATTTTACATGAAGTGAAGCGTTTTACAGCGCAGGTAAGGATACCATGCATGTAAATGCTCAAGAACGCATATTAATTTAATGTGTCAGTTGTGAAAATTGTGAAGCAGATGAATCAACACATTCAGTCACCTTGTGGGACCACCATTTGCACAGTATGTGATAAAGCATCACTAGACAAGGACAAAGACCATGGAAATAATTTATGGCTATTAAACAATATACAAGAACAACTTTCTAACAGATGTCTCGCTAAATACTGTATCCTGAGCCATTATTAAATAAATATCCTTCTCATTTGACATATTGCTGTTTTAGCTTGTTGCACAAAAGTAGAACACGTTTTAAATCTTTCATCGTATCTTATACAACAAAAACAGCATATGCTATTTGCATTTAATTATGACTGTTTTCCAGCACACAAATATGACAAATGAGACACATAGTATTTTGTATATTTAGGGGCTAATAGCACAATAAGCTGCACCATGAGCACATTAAGTGAATACAGCACAGGCTACATCCATGCTAAACAGCAAGTTAATTAGGCAGTGAAGAGCTACAACCCAGCATGCAAAGCAGGGAAAGACAGATTACAAGATGTCTGGAATTGAAATGAACGTCCAAGGTCATTCAAGTGAAAATGCAACCAGAAATATATGGATATGGAAACAATCTTACGGCTACATTCAAGACACAAGCAGGCAATAAAACTAGAATAAGGCGTGTGTGTGCTGTATATAACACATGCTTGCTATTATTGCAGATACAACACAAACTATTCTTGCCTCGGATATGAGTGTTTATGCATATGTGATATTTATTTCCTGTCTTTTTTTCCCCATGAAAAAATAATAAACTGGATATCATTCACAACATCATCTTCGTTTAATGTAATTTATTTTTTTAAATATAGCCTTTTCTTGCCCTTTTAGAAGATTATTTTCATAACTAGTGCGTCATATCCTAATTAAATCATATGTTCAGATATGCTGTATTAATACAGTATGTGACATTACCTTGAGTTTTATTCATTATTTTAATTCACATAATTTTTATCCAACTTTTGATAATATTAACAAAATAAATTCTTAATGTTCGATTTTCATAACATAAAAAAAAGGGCCTTAAATATGGGTTTGGGTGTTTATGCATTACCGGAGAAGGTCCCGCTTTATATTAAGTGTCTCTAATACCTGTGTACTTTCATAGTAACTAGATGTGTATGTAACCACAGTGTAAGTACACATTCCTACACAGTATCTACAGCTGTAATATTTCTGTAACTACACACATGTAACAACCCTCAGAATGGTGTGTGTAAGGACAAATGTGTAACAGGACACTGGTAACAACACTTCTTTCACTTCACTAAGTAGTCATGTAACAGGAATTACATAGCTACATTCTAGAGTAACTGTAACAGGGGGTGATCAGGGGGTGTAGTTGGGTAGGTGTAGGGATATGTAAAGTGGGTGGAGTTGGTGCACCTCTGTAATACCAGTGTATATACATGGTAACTCCTCAGGAACTG
>JAUCMU010000489.1:0-12408 GCA_032275025.1 Enteromius treurensis | reverse complement strand
TAAAATTGTTATATATTGTTTTTTCAAAAAAAAAAAAAAAAAAAAAAATCACTTAAAGCAATTAACTGAAGTATTTAAAAAAGTATTCAAATTGCTAAAGATAAAACAAAAACAAATCTAAACTGAAATTAAAATAAAAAAATATAAGAAAGCTCATTTAAAATACTACAAAACACTATATGGTGTATGAAAAAACCAAGTACTAAATCTTATATAAATAGTATATAAATAAGAAAATGACAAAAGTGCAAAAAAACCTAAATCTAAATAAAAAATAAATAAAAACTGAAAATATTCAAAATATTACAAATTACTATATGTGTTAAATACCAGGTACAAAATCTTATATAGTTTAAAATGACACTGCCATTGACAGGGCTGTCAAAATATTTGTGCATTTTATGATTAATGTGCGTCTGATTCATAAAATACATTTTTAAAAATGACATATCTTTCATTCTTATCCATTATTTCCTTGAATGAGTTCAATAAGTATCTATGCTTTGTGTTCTTCTACTACTGCTTTTACTAAAAATAACACCAAGGGCACACACTTTCAGAGGTGTACGCTGGGTCATGTCGTTCTCAGCTGTCTCCAGAGGACACTTCATCCATGCACGTGACATCAGCACAACCCCCCACTGGCCTGAGTTCACTTCTGACCATGTTCAGCCTCCAGGACTAAGGTAAAAACCATTTTACTGTACAAATGGGGGTTACTGATGTGAATGAGAGGAAAAATACAGGGAAGGACGAAAAGAATGTCAGACGGCCTCATCCAAGGCTTGTGCACAAAATCCCAATCGGTATGCGTTTGAAACACCATCAGCATGCATCCATGCATTTTAGACATTCTTTTACAGGGACTTCTCGATGTATTGATTTAGCTTCCTTGCTGATGTGTAACCTTTTCAAGAGATGAATTCCTGCAGTGCAGTAGAAATCAACTGGATTAAATCATGGCGTACACACAGACGGCAGGCCAGGTCTCAGTTAATGAACTCCATTTATTTCTTTTCCTTCTCATATTGGGTAATAAAATGTACCGCAGCCTATCAGCTATTTATCACTGCAGGCCAGATCGCCTGAATGCTGATTTCTCAGAAAGGTGCTGATAATGTGTTTGGGTTTTACCTGATTTTGTAAAGTGACACTAATGCAAGATAATTATAATTCAATCAAACAGTTCATTCCATATATGTGCAGTAAATTAAAGGTCCAAATAGGGTATGATATATGATCATTTGTACACTGCAGTTACATGTACAGTTACATAGGTACAGTTTTATCCAAAAATGAAAATTTGCTAAAAATCATTTTTGCACAAAACATTTGGGCATATTTCTCTTCTGATTCAGACAAGACTTTTTCACTGTAGAGTGCAATATTAAGTATAAAGGACTCGTATTTGAACTATTTAAGTTAATTAATTAATTGATTCACTTGCAAACATGGAGATTTTTGTAAATGAATGTACTAGAGTCAATGTGGGTTACTTGTGAAATATTGTGATGTATTTACTGTATCTGCTATTTAGACTCATTCTGGTGGCCCCCATTCACTGTAGAGGATCCACTGTTGAAGAAGTGATGTAAGGCTTAATGTCATAACAATGGCATTCTAAACGGAACTAGGAAGGAGCCATAATCATGTTGGCCAACAGCATACTAGGGTTTAAAATGGTATCATTCATTTGCATTAATGAAACCAAACATTTCAGTTTGGTTTTAAAACTGAAGCAGACATACATATTCGCCTTCTTCATGTCAGACTGATTTCTCCATCACCTCAGAAAGAAGGTAAAGGACAGGGCAGATGCCCTCACAAGAGCAATATATGCTACCACACTGTTTCTGTCTCATGCTCTTTCACTTAAACACTCAACTCTCTCCTGAGTACACCAACTGGAGTCTCGTCTCACTTCAGCTCTTCCCTCTTCATACTTAACCTTAATGTATATGTCTTAATTGAGCACGAACTGTGGTTTCGATAAAAGTAGATGTTTGGCTATATCTTGCAGCTGTAATCAAAGATTGCTTTAGCAGGGAAGGACGTTGTGATATGATGCAATCACTGTGTTTGACTACTGGTTATGTCTAGGCAATATACTGATTCATTCATAATACACTCTTGATGACTTTGCTGACTATTTCCAAAAGCAAGATTGTCAATGATGTTAATGTGCTTTAGCGATTGCATGCATGATTATTAGCTTAATGTCATAAATTGTTCACGAAAAATGCCATTTATAACATTTTTGAGTGATGAAATTTGTATGAAATTAGGTAGGGATGTACAGTATATCAGCACCATATTGATTGATATTAGATATTTGTGTCATTTATTGAATATTGACTGTATTTTACATTGAATTGTACCAGCTAATTGTTCAAAATGACAGTTCCTCTACTTAAAAAAAGCACTCTTGTAGGCCATTTCAGAGCAAATACATAATAAGATAAATATTGCTGCCAAAATGCAATACCACTCAGTTGTATTTCTGATCAGTGCAAAAAAAAAAAAAAAAAAACTATAGCTGCTCATCGCTGCAGATTTAACCCTCCATATTCCCAGGCTCCCTCGGGGCACTCTCGTTTCATGACCCACTTTTATGCTTAGTCTCTCGGGATTTTTACAACCATTTACCTTAAAGAGACAGTCTGTGGTTTTTCTCATCCTTGTGGATCTGCTTTGATTTTCTGGCATGAAAACTAAACCAAGGAACCATTCAAGTTTTATGTTTTCTATTTATGTCGCATCACTTGGTTGCATCAGTGACCTTGGGGCTTTTCTCTTATTTTCCAGCCAAGCTTTGCTATTAATATCTGCTGCGTAGGATTGCAAACAGAAACTGAATCATGGATTTCTTATAGAGGAGTTTTATATTAATATATATAAAGGCTTTTTGAAGAGAACTGGTTTCGTCGGAGCATCTCATCCATACTGCAGTGCGGTCTATGTGCATAGTGTCAGATAATGCCCCTGAGAAGGTGACTATGCAATATTGCCCTTGTGCAACAGACAGAAGATGCTCTGCTAAACCCCAACCAACGTCACAGAGTCCAAGGACAGAGCACACACACATCGACTCGGATGCTGTCCTCCTGGTATAGAATTTCAGCATGCTGAGTCACTACTCAACACACCCGCTCAATGAATGCACAGAAGAGCTTTCTGAGGAAGGAAAAGTGATGCTGAAAAGACTGCATGCCAGGCATAATATTATAATTCAGGCTGATCCTGACATGCCAATAATTATAATTGTAAATGAAACTATCATTCATGCCGGGGCCAATTTATTTCATATTTTTGTAGTGGATAGTGTTGAATATCATTTGTGCATGCTCATTTCCATCAAAAAAAAGTAATGAAGTTAATATTTAATAACGCCAATAAAATAAAATAAAATCTAAATTATTTATGTTTACATATTGTAAGCTATAATTATGACCATTTATATAATATACATGAAGAAATATTATTTTAATATATAATAGTATTTTAAACATACATATAAAATATACAAGGAATATAAAAAATATGGTTGATCCAGATAAGAAAAAAATATTACTGTAAATATGCATACATTTTTTATTATGGCAAATAAAGTATATAAGCCAAGTATTAAAATTCTACACTTTTGTCTGAATAAACGAAAAATTAAATATAGATAAGAAAGAATTAAAATAAATGTTGTGATATGATAAAATTATTTTAAATTAAATTGCATAAAGTATTGTTGTTAATATGTGTATACATTTTATTGATTGTTACAAAAAAATACGTTTTTTATTTATTTTTATTTTTTTCATTAGTGTAACAATATGTAAATGAACATGCACATAGATCCAAGGACGCAAATCGATAAATGCAAAAATCTCTAATATGAACTAATAATGGATAAGGTATTAATATAATGTAAATCCCTAACTGTAAGTCATTTTATACAACAGGATATATTCACATATACACTGCTTTTTGGTAGGAAATCTGCAATTTGTTACAGTTTCACACAAAATGTTTTCTTTTCAAATTTCCATACCTCATAGATATCTGCATGTTTTGTATTTTGCTGTATGTTAGTACCATACTGTAGTAGTCCATTTTAGCTCTCTGTTTGTCTCAACGTCTTTTATCCCGAGGTCTGATTTATCTTTCCCAGAGCTCTCCAGTCAGGCTCATTTTCATAGGAAAGCAATAAACCGACTCTCAACGGGAGGAATTCTGGATAATGTGTTCCAGGAGACTCAGCAGAGAGCTTGAACTGAACATTATCTTTATTCTTTACCATTAACTTACACATAAAAAGCATCCTAAACCAGATCATGCCATAAATAACCACAAGGGAGAAATTAAATAATTGAATGCTCATGGTCGATCTAAACAGAAATCTTTCATTCATTTTGACTGTTGGCACACTGTGCAGCCGCCTGCAGAGATTGGAGATGATTGTCTGTGCACCCTCGCACAAAGATAATGCAACACCCAAATGTCAGGGCGAGTGCAATCATGGATAATGACAGTGGTGCATTTCAGAAATGGACACAGCCATGCGGGTGTACAGTAGACTAATAGTCAGCAGCGTCTTTAACACAGTTCACGGCTTGCCAGAACTGGTCTTTGGGATTAAAAATATAAATCGTTGTCAGCAAACATCTAAAATAAATAGAATATGACAGAAGCCTTTGGACGGATTGTTATAACAGAGCATCTTTAGATGGTTTGCCAGTCTAAGTTGGTTTAAGATGGTCTTGACCTCTTAAAAATGAACCTCGAGCTGGTTTAAACTGGTTTTTAGGTGTTCTCTGAATATGTAAGATCTAGTTTGTAATGCTACTCCCTTTTTAATTTCACTCTGCCCTTCATTTTAACCCCTCATTCTTTTTTCATCCACACTATGATGAATTAATCATCATTAAGTGCAATTTTTATCCTGGTGTGTGTCTGGTCTATGTATTCTTTATACACGATGTTTGCTTGTGTACTGGACTGGAGGAGAAACCTTGATGAGTAGCTATCGAATGCAATTCCGAAACAATAAAGAGCCACAAACTGGATCCATACTCCCCAGCTCTGTTAATGGAAAACAATAAACAATGTCCATTGTTGCAGACGCTTCCTAATACATACGCTGACGTGACAGGCATGGAGTTCTCTTTGAGCTTTAAAGGAGTTATAAATGTCCTCCGTTCAAGTGAAGCATGAATCACACGCTTACAGTTCGCCGCAAGGCACATTGACTGTCCTCTCTTCCCTCGCCATACACAAGTATGCACATTGTGATCTACAACTCTCATCTCCGTTCAGCTTGTTATGTAAAAACATTGTCATCTACTGTCATATACCCCTCATATAGGCTTTATGTTTGTGGATGTAAACCTGAGATTCCCTCTAGGAGGTCTTTATGACTCGTAGTACACATATTAATAAGAAATCTATTGCAGTCAAACCACTAATCGTGATTTATCGCATCAAAAATAAAGGTTTTTGATTAAATAATGTACATGTATGCGTACTGTGTATATTTATTATGTATATATGAACACACACATGCATGCACGTATATAAAAATATATTGAATGTTTTTCTAAATGCATACACATAATAATTATATATACACAGTGCACACATATATATTGTGTATTTTGAATGCGATTAATCGCGATTAATCTTTTGATAGCACTAATATCATATGTCTTCCTGAATGCGTAATTTGGCTAAATCTGGTAAGTAGGGCATAGTATAAGCTCAATTCATGAAAATGGATCAGCAAATAGGCAGGCTAACAAAAGAACTGGTTCATTCAGAGCTAGACTAATGCCGATGAAAGACCCTTTAGACAAATGCTGTGAGTCATTCACACTGATGCTGTCCATGTGTACTCATGCTGTCCCCTTATATTACATGCTACAGCGCATATGCACTGCTCCCTGTCAATATTGCATACTTAAAAGGTAAAAACAAATCAAAATGGACAAGGAGAGTCTAATCAAAGACGTATGTGGGTTTGGTCAGTCTTCAGCTCATGGCTTAGCTCTCTATTATTTGTACTGGATCTCACGTCCCTGGAGTAGACAGTGAAACCAACACACATACACCCACGGCACATCAAACCGCAGGAAAACCAATCCATCATCCCGTGTGTGAGGAAGACAGAATCCAGCGCAGGTGTTCGGAGCATTTATGGCTCTTAATGATCAGGTTTCAGTCAATATTGATTATGCGCGCGAGCCTTTCATTTGGACTGGACAATGCTTAGCATTTACACTATTATGTTGTATTTTCTGTGCTTTCAGTTTGGAGTTAGCATAAGGTGTTTCAGCAACATCGACTGCAATATTACAAACAAACTGAAAATATTTAATGGGGTTGTGGTGACAGATGTGGGCATAATATGAGTCAATGACAAATAAGGGTGTCCAGTTTGTTTCAAAATATTTTATTTTTATATTTTCCTTGATCATTTCAAACTGAATATTACTTGATTAAAAATAATCTTTTTTTTTCTTCAGCTAAAATATTTTACCACATTTGACCTGAACGAAATATTCCTATTCATGCAGGGTCAAAATATATTATTAATAAAAGGGTCCTTTTTGTTTTTTTGTTTTTTTGTAATATGACTACAAAATGACTTCTTGCATCCAAACTGACTTTGATTTGGTGGGCAAAAAGGTTTTATTAATAATAAATATATTTTAATTGCTTTATTCATCATTCATTATGTAATTTTATAATAATTATAAATAATACATGCCAAAGGACATACATTTACTAGAATTTTCGTCCCGTACATTTTTTTATGAATTGCATTTTAATGCATTTCCATAATTTTTAATAAGATTACATTTGTAATAAAATAAAAAAAATTACTACTAAACTTCAATTAAAAAGATATGTGCGTAAAATAGAGCCAAATATAAAATATAAGTGCCAATTTTATTTAACTGTATTAGGCTACTAATAAAATACTGTTAAAAAGCATTTCAAATAGGTGTTTGATCATGGCGAAGTTCATATTTAAATTGCAAGTATTTTTCGAATTAGTAAATGTAAAGATTTAAGTGAGATAATTGGAGTATCCCACGTTTTACAAGAAAATACTATTTACTTGACGTTTCTTAATCATTTGTGAAATTTACTAGTAATTTCTGATTGAAAATGCAGTGGCTAATGTCAAAGAGACAGTCGTATTTGTAATAATATTTTTTCTGAAGCTATTTTAAAACGTTTTTCTCCACATCCTGCTGCATAAGCAAAATATTTCTCTAATACAACCGCCATCAATCTGTCTGTACTAAACGCTATTCTGTCCGTGCACGCGCTCTCAGCTTGTATGCACTACACATGACAGAAACAGCTACACCTCTGAGGGATGCGCATTTGGTGCTCTCGTTTTCCCTTATTCAACCGAACATGAACCACTCCGCCATTTAACGATCCATCTGGAGATGCGAGGCAGCTGCATTCATGCTAAAAGCACGGGCACTTCCTGGGCAGATCAGTTCACCAGCTGGAGCTTTACGCAATGGAATATAAGGCACTGGTGATCAATCACAGGGGTGAGGCTTTGCCAAAACGCATATATTAAGCTCATCTCTAGAACTAGAAGATAGTGTTTGGCGAACATCCCCTCAATTCTATCCCCATTACGCCTATAAATAAAAACCGAGCAAAATAAACCAAAAACGTAAAGGTCTGTCGACAGAACCCTGCGTAATTCCTCAAACGTCCGTGCAGAATAAGGGCGTTCCTGTTATAGAACATCTTTACACTGGTGCATCCAGCGTTTTTGGTGCTTGTCTGGTTCTCGTGACTTATATTAATACATTTATGCAAAATACGCTAAGAATAAAACCTATGAATGTCATGATGCACAATGCGCATCCGCAACATCCCGAGAGTAATGTCTTCCCCGTTCAGCACAATGGCAGGGAAACAACCAGCCACATCTAGGGGGGAACCAAAGGCTGAGGAACACTAATGACACATGTAACGGGAAGGTATCATAAAATAGCAAGCACATATGGTTGAATATTAAACCTCAGTAGCCGAGGATTAACATTATGGTCTTACTTTCGCCAACGACCGCCTTTAATCCAATTGGTGCCATGATGCTCCTGAGTGTTCGCCCGTGTGCTGTGTCTTCTCCTCCCTCTCCTCCTCTTGCTGTCTCTGGCAGAGCGGTGCTGCGCACTCACAGCAGCTGACTGCGGAGATTCGTCACTGCGTAACCGCCCCTCCCTCACATGCGCTCGTGCTACCGGGCGCTGCGCGTGTGCCAAACGCTGAGCGCACAGACACGGAATCACAAGTGAATCTCTCTTTGATTCCACGCTGATTGTCCATGCCGTGATCACTGGATTTTGTAAAACACATTTGCGATTGTTTCTTCTATTTATTGACGAAAATAGCAGGTTGCTCAATTAGAGAAGCAACTTTAATATTTTACACTGAATTTTAATTTCACCCCCTACCAAGCGTTTACTTAATCAAATTAAAAACACAACGTATTAAAATACGAATAAAAAGAAATAAAATAAAGATACGTTTTATTTTACATTTCACGGTTGTCATGTAGCCTACTAACGTACTGTATCCTATGTGTGATCATATTCCTGGCTCGAGTGCAGCATTTAGTTATTTTGACCGCGCGAGGGCGATAAAAGTCTACTAAACGTAAACCCTTTGTCGTATTTTTTTTATATATCAGAGGCCTAATATAAAATTATTCCATAAACAGTCATCTTTTGACAGTTCTATGTTTGTTTTTTTCCTGCACATAAGACTACAATATTATAATATTTTTTTTAATTTATTAATTAGACTACATTATTTCATTATCCAGCTTATGTTTTTATAGAATATCATTATAATTTTAAACTTTGTTTTTTAGAAAATCCCATTAAAATCATAGGCTATTATTAGATCAGTGTCAAAATAGTTTTATAATTTATTCATATTAAAACTACATTTTATTAATAATAATTTTAAATGTTGTATGAAATTATATTGCATCTGTCATGTAAAACTATAAAACTATTATCAAATAACATATCTATCTTATTCAATCAAATGTTTTTTTTTTTCTTTTTTATAAAAGTCTCTTTTTAATGTTTGCATTTTGCATTATTTATTTTTCAGGAATTTACATTTAATTTATCTCTCTCTCTCGTGTTTTATTTTTATTTTTTAAATAATTTTATATAATATAATTTATGTATATATATTATAAAAAATATATATACAATGCTTCAATGTTTGCATTTCTGGAGAAAATATTACCTTTTGTAATTTAGTTTCAAATGCCTGTTTACTGAACGGCATTTGCAACGCTATAATTCTTTAAGTATGAAAAAAAGGTTATTGATTAGGTTAAAAATACATCAACTTAAGCCTATCATATAACAAAAGTTAATCCCTGATCATATCAGACTCTCTAAAATCAAATACAGCAGTAGGTTTGTTGTGAAGTTGGGTGTGTCGGGCGGTGTAAACCACACCCTCTGAATGTCACTCATTTGACTGGAGTTTAAATGAGTCTGGTTTCTCTCACAGAGGGCGTCACGCGCAGGCAGACAGTGGAGGCACGTCAATACAAAATGAACACAACGCTCTGAAGTTACCCGGGATGCTTTATTTGGAAGACTCAAAAGACACATTTCTGTAGTGTTTCCTACGTTTCAGATCCAAAGGAACTTTCTTCGGTGTCTGTGACTGTCATTTCAATTGCCACCATGGGGGATGTGATTTCTACCAACCTGGACGAGGGCAAACGGGAGATGATTGCAGGTAAAACGCGTTTGTCTTACTTTTCAAAGGAAAAAGTCATTGTCTGCAGATAACAGAGCAAGCGTGCTTTAAACGAAGGCTGTTTAAATCAGATGGGTTTGGTTAACACCAGCAACAAATCTTTAAGAGGTTTTTGCGTAATGCCAGACGCGTGTGTTACACCGAAGACGCCGTCGCGCGCTCAAAAACACGCAGGGGACGAGATGCATTTTTCTCATCTGTCATTTCGTAACTTTCTTTCTAACTGTAGTTTTTGTTCCAAGGAAAGAAACAGGTTTATAGAAGTTCACGAGGTTTGAGTAAATCGCAACCAATGGATTTGACGCGCGGACGTTTGCATGTGTTCAATAACCATCAATTAAAACGAACTCGTAAGTACACAGATGCGGGTTTAAGGCAGGCTACAATGAGTTATGGGTTTTGTGCTAAACATATTTTTGATATTGCCAATCGTGTTTTTAAAGAGTTTTTCCACTCTACATATTTATGCATTTAACTTTTTTTATTTTTTTTTATTTATATTTTTTTTAAGTATCCTTGTTATTTCTAATAGTAGGCCTACTTTTGTGTCCACAAATTATATTTTCTACTATAACTCTTATAGTAAAGTTTCCTTTCACTGTGTGCCCATGAAGCGTCCACTAAGTATTTTTGCTGCTTCCTCTAGTTAAGCTTGCTTTGGTTTGGAGAACTAGCTATATCCTCTACCCCGTAAATACACCTTTAATAACTATAGATTAGTTCCTCTCCCAGACATGATGAGAAATAACCACATACTTTTAAAGAAACATGCTTTTGCAATAAAAAATTTAAGGGGTGTACTCCGCAATGATGTTTGCAGCATTCGCTTTTTGAGTTTTCCTAGAGACTAAACAGGAACATTTCGTAGCTATTCAGAGCGACCGACCTGACACGTGGGAAACGAAATGTTACCCAGTCCATAATTTGTGACGTCAGTAGTGGCGACTGTGTTTTGGATCTGCTTCTTGTCTTTTCCCTCATGTCAATCATAGAAAGTATCTCTGGATGAAAACCAACTTGACAAATATAACCTCAGTGTTCATTGAGAGCAACCTTCAGTTGTGGAAAACTGTTGAAAAACCAGTTTAGGTGAAACGAGCGTAGTGTGAGATAATTTCCTAACGTTATTATGGAAGAACAAAAGCTCTTTTGGCTGTGACTGGAAATTTTGGATCACCGCAACCTTGTATGTACGTACACACACACACACACACACACACACAAATGCGTGCACGCATGCTTAGAACAAGTCAGGACTGGTTAAGAAGTATAGGTTTCATTGTGAGTTTGAAGTACCAGTCGGGATCTTTCACTGATGATAGGCTTGAGTCACTTGGTGAGCTGGCACTTGAAAAAGTGATCGTGTTGTTTTGAGCTCATTTCAGATAAATGTTTAATTTCTGTGAGCTGAATGCAGGTGGATCTGTGTTCTGACGTCATAAAACGCTGACTGTGTCTCCTGACTCAGCCCTTTTGAAATACCGCCATTGTTTAGTAATGAACTGTGGGAAGATGTTTGGTCTTCACAAGAGAAGGCCCGCCCTCATAGACTCTCCCTTTATGAAGCTAAAGCAGCTATGAAGATGTTTGTTGTAGATGGACAGGAGGTCAGGAGGTTGAAGGGAGGTTTGAACAGGAAATTCCTCTAGGGATCTCTAGACCTCCCTTGTGAACTATTTGACTAATAGGGCTGGATTTTTTCAGAAAGAGTGAGAGCAAGTATGAACATGTCTTGAAGTAATGGGGAAGATCTTCTCGAGGTGTCATCATGCTCTCTGACTTTTTTGTTTTATCTGTCTCCCCAACCCCCCCCCCCTTCCTCAGTTTCATACACGGTGAAGGGTTCATGTGGGAGGGGATGTTTGTCAGCTTTTGGTCTTTTACAGTCTCTATGGTCAATGGATAGATAGCTTTGACTTGTCAACTTTTTAAACATGTCATGAAGGTAAAATAATCTAATTTGCAGCTAAAGTTTTGCTGAAATAAATTGCAAGGATGTCTAAGGGGAGTGTTGGTATCAATAAATGTCTTATGGTATTGTTTTTATTTAAAAAAAATTTTTTTTTAACAAATGTGTCTGAAGTAGATAAAGGATTTTGAAGGCCGATACCGATACAAATATTTGTTGGTTTTAAAAGCCGATAATCCGATATATATCGGCCAATTTTATTTATTTATTTATTTTTATTTTTTTTATTTTTTTATTACAGAAATGTGCAACAAAACATTAACAGATTTTCCGAACATTAGTTATTTATGAGTTATTTATGAGTTTTAGTGAACATAATATGATAATGCATTTTAAAAAGAAACTTGTTTCTTTTATTGTCACAACACAACCGAGGAGCATCAAAATATATTAAAGTTCTGATGAATAAAATGTATAAAAATACCAACTTAAGATATGAAATGTAAATTCCTTTGAACAAAAACAACAACAACCAAATCAACGTTACCAGTTTTAAAAGACTTGGTAAGCTTCATAAATATAACTTTGAATAGGACTGGAGACACATTCTGTTAAGTTCTGATAAATAACAACAGCAGCAAAATATAAATTGCTAACAGTATATGTTCATGTGTACTGAATCAGTC
>JAUCMU010000488.1:0-12419 GCA_032275025.1 Enteromius treurensis | reverse complement strand
AGTGTGTGTGTGTGTCTGTGTGTGTGTTTGAGGGAGAGAGAGGGTGTGTGTGTGTGTCTGTGTGTGTGTGTGTGTGAGGGGGAGAGAGTGTGTGTGTGTCTGTGTGTGTGTGTGAGGGAGAGAGAGTGTGTCTGTGTGTGTGTGAGGGGGAGAGAGTGTGTGTGTGTGTCTGTGTGTGTTTGAGGGAGAGAGAGTGTGTGTGTGTGTGTCTGTGTGTGTGTGTGTGTGAGGGGGAGAGAGTGTGTGTGTGTGTGTGTGTGTGTGTGTTTGAGGGAGAGAGAGTGTGTGTGTGTGTGTGTGTGTGTGAGGGAGAGAGAGTGTGTGTGCACTTGGATGGGTTAAACAGAGCATGAATTCCTAGTATAGGAAAGCATACCTGGCCACATGTCATGTTCTTTCCTATATGGATGTCTTTCAATAAAAACAAACCCCAGAAAGAATCTGTACTGTGGCGCAGGAGCTGATCCTCCGTCTGGGACAGCAGCTCATCATGAGGAGGTGTGATGACAGCGAGTCAGGTCTTCATCAGCTGCTGTGTGTGTCTTCTGTCTCCAGGTGCACCTGAAGGACATCCTCACAGCTCTGGTGTCTCGGAGGAAAGCCTATCGTCTGCGAGACGGTCACTTCCAGTATGCGTTTGGCAGTGACGTGACCCCTCGGCCGTACCTGAAGAACAGTCTGCCGGTGTATCTCAGCGTCACTCAGTGGTGTGTTCAGTTCAGAGTGTGTTCATGAAGGGAGAGCTCTGAGCGTTCAGTGACTGTGTGTGTGTGTGTGTGTTGCAGTCCTCCTGCGAGCGCCTCTCTCCCCGCCGGACCTCCTCCCCAGGTTCTGCCGGACGATGCTGAGCAGCAGGCCGCTCTTCTGCTGGCGTGTTCAGCTGACCGTCTGCCTCCTCCTCTGCCGCCCGTGGGCGTCTTCGACCTGCTGGAGGCGCTGCAGGTGCTCTCTCACACACACACAGAGGAGTTACTCTGAGCTAGAGCATCAGACAAAACACTTGTGAAGTCTTCATCTAATGAGTCAAAAGAGGATACTGACAAGTAAAGGAAGGAACACTCAGTAGATGTTCCTCCATCATGGCTCATGCACATGTTTCATCTCAGATTAAGCTCATCATACTCAGTTGTGTGCATACGCAAAATATTTTATATGTGATATTACAAAATGCACATCAAACAGGGATGGAAACAGCTACTGTCTGTAATTAGATAGAAAACAGCAGCAGGGTGGTTAATAATGTGAAAAAAGACTTAAAAATAATGTGTTTTTTTTTCCTGGTTTCACTTCAGTTAGGGTCAAGTTTTATTTTTAAGGGGGTCAGTTTTTAGTACTTAAAAAAATTAGGTTTAGGGCTAACTTAGAAAGTTCAACTAAACAAAGATGTTTTCTTTTATATTTAATGTTTTTAAAGTAATTCTTTAAATGTGTTTTAATGTAGTTTTTTGAGTGAATTCCTGCCTTCAGTCAGTTTAATCTCCGCTCCAGTCTTAGCTGGTGTGTCGTCACAGAAGTGCTAGCCCTCTGGTTGAGCTGTGTGTGTGTGTGTGTGTGTGTGTGTGTGTCAGGTCCAGCGGCGCGTGATGCCGTCTCACAGCATGTACGCTCTGAACATGGAGAGGATTCTGGCCCGGCTCTGGCACCCGAGTCATGAGGAGCTGGAGCAGGACCTCATCCACCGCCAGCATCTGGCCAACAAAGAGGGGCTGCTGGTCAGCTGAGAGAGGAAGAGACACCCCCATCATCATCACCACAGATGTGCTCTGCATCAGCCTCTCTCACACACTCAAGTCTTTCTGGGCATTATTGTAAATATGTGTTTATTGTTTTCATGTCTAGTTTTTGTAAGTATTATAAATCTATCTGAAACGCTGTGCTCGTGTCCGTCTCATTGTTTCTGTATCTGTTGCCTGTTCTCTATAATTACTTGTTGATTGATGCATTGCAAAAGTAATACGAAATATCACTAAAATTCTTACATGATATTAGAATTTCCTCCATCGTCACTTTGATCTGTTTAAAGGTCGATAGCCCTGACACTCATTAGATCTCAGCAGGTCAGGAGAAACTCTGCTGGACACCAGAGCCGTAGAGGTCAGGGTTCAACATCTGTGAACTACACTTGTCTCTGAACAGATCACATGTTCCTTTAATAATCTCTGTTTCTGGAGATCCACTAACAAGCTGATCCACATGAGTTGGTTGAACATGAACACGTTGGTGGTTTTCAGAGATAGTTCTGTGTTTAATGACAGAAGTGTGTATTACTGTAGTGTTATAATCTCAGTGTTTTGTGTTCGCTTGGGCTTCATTATTCATACTGGTTACACTGTAAAGTGAAAACAGAGCTTTAAGCATCCTCCTCCTGGGTTCAGTATGTGTTCATTCAAACTGAAGAACTCTAGCTGCTCATGAAAGCGTTTCCCGGGAACCTCCGTGTTTGTGTTTCGCGCTCGCTCTTTTTGTCCTCAGCGGAGCTCCGTACGCGTCATCAGAGGAGCACGTGTTTACTCTGAAACTGCGGAGTAAAGTCCGGCTGAAGCAGGTGAGCTGCTCTTACTCCGTCAGGAAACAACACTTACTCAATATAGAGTCTTCAGTTATATTGTAGTGATGAGAATTCATTTCATTAATATGTTATGTTATATATTCATTAAATGTTTCCATTACAGTGATATATCATGAATTGATCTTTATTTATTACAAGATCATGTTTAATGGGATGTTACACAGTTATTCCATTGCTCTGATCTGTGTGTGTTTGTGACAGTTCTCCAGGGTCATGAGCAGGTATTATATCGGGGTGGATGTGGGCACGGCCAGTGTCCGGGCGGCTCTGGTCACACAGGAGGGTCACATCAGACACTCAGCAGAAGAGTCCATCGAGATCTGGGAGCCGTGCACTGACCACTACGAGCAGTCATCAGAGGACATCTGGAGCAAGTGCTGCAGGACGGTGAAGGTGAGACTGTCCCAAAAACAGCCACACCTTTTCAATTCTGCCAGAAAATGCAACAAACCTCTCAGAAAATCGTTCCAGTTGCAAATGTTTCGGTGTTGATGTTCACACATGGATTTTTCCAAAAGGGTTACCACCAAATATAAAGTAAAGGCTGCCAATCATTTGGTCCAGTGCAATCTTTGTGGAATTGTATCATGTTTCTTGTGTTGTGCCGATGCAAACTAAATAAAAATAAACATGTAAGTACCAAAACACTTGCAACTGCTACAGATTTCTGAGAGTGGAGATCCGAGAGGGTGACTGTATGAGCTGGCTCTGTTCTAGCGGGTGACTCAGGGCGTGGATGTGGAGTGTGTTCGAGGGATCGGGTTCGATGCCACCTGCTCTCTGGTGGTTCTGGACAAACTCTTCCGGCCGGTGGCGGTCAATCACTCAGGTGTGTGTCTCATCGGTCCACTGCAGGGATCAACTTCAAAAAACGATTACAATTCCAGAACCAGACACCTCAGCTCAGCCATCAACATTTCCTGCGTGCACCTGTTAAAAATATATGTAACATGTAGAGAATGTAAATGACTTAATGTAGTGCATTAATGAAGTTTAGTTTCATTCAGAAAACACTGATTCACCCAGTAATGAAACAAATACATCTTGAGTCAATTCATTTTTCTTTAGAAATGTGAAAGAATTACAGCCTCCATTAAAAGAAAAGTCACTTGCACACAAACAGCTCTGTAAGGAAATGTTGACCCAAACAAGAAAATTCTGTCATCGTTGACTCACCTCGAGTAGTCCCGAGTGTGTTTCTTCGAATCGTTTGAACACAAAGGAAGATATTTTGAAGAAAGTTTGTAACCAGGCTGTTTTTTTTTGCTACTATGAAAGTTAATGGTGACCCAAAACAGCCTGGTAACAAACCTTCTTCAAAGCAGGGCTCCAGGAGAGGAACGTGGTGATGTGGATGGACCACCGGGCCTCGGAGCAGGCGTCTCGGATCACAGCGTCCAGACACAGAGTGCTGCGGGCGGTCGGAGGAGTGATGTCTCCTGAGATGCAGCCGCCCAAACTCCTGTGGCTCAAAGAGGTGAGGAGGAGAGCGCTGGAAACACTCGCACCGTCTCCTGCTTCAGTCTCAGCTCTTCACTCTGTCATCAGAACCTGCCGGAAACCTGCTGGAGAGAAGCGGCACACTTCTTTGACCTTCCAGACTTCCTGTCCTGGAAAGCGACAGGCTCTTTGTGCAGGTGAGCGTTAGAGAATCATCTGAACTGAACCAGCAGCACACATGTCTCAGTGTGTCTGTCAGTCAATTCTGACAGCACCCATCCACTGCTGAGACACTTCTCCACACCTGATGAAGAAACTCACCTGATCTAGGATGACCTGAGGACAGAATGTGTTCTGTAATGACTAAACAAAGCTCAGTGTGTGGATATGAAAGTGAAGCAGCTAAACGTCTCCTGACGCAGGTCTTTATGTACTCTGGTGTGTAAGTGGACGTATTCTCCATCTGACGGCTGGGACGACACCTTCTGGAGCGGCATCGGTCTGGAGGACCTGATGGAGAACAGTTACTCCAGAATAGGTATGAGTCCTGCTGAGTGTTTGTTGAGCTGGTTCTGATGATGATGCTGATGAAGTGTTGTGCTGAAGGCCAGCAGGCGTGTTGTCCAGGGGCTCCGGTGGCTGGAGGTCTGACCGCAGCGGCGGCTGTAGATCTGGGTCTGATCGAGGGCACTGCTGTGGGAGCTTCACTCATAGACGCTCACGCTGGAGGATTAGGTACACAACACACACTCCTCACACAGAACACACAGATGATGATCAACAACAAAAGCAGTGTAGTGTCATGCTCTGGCCAGTTATATCTTCTTTCAGAAGAATGGAGAGAAAATATCCACAATACATATTTATTGTATTGGTATCTGGAAGGATTCCTGAGCCCATTTAGTAATAATGACAGAATCATGCGATGAGTGTCGTCTGAGGACCTGAAGAACCTAACAAACATCTTCAGCTTGTCCCTCACACACACAGGTTCCTCCAGTTTCTCTGGATCTGTGGATTTGACAATCTTTTTACACACTCCTTCACAGACTGAAGAGCCTCTGCTCATCTTTACCACCTCTCTTAGACATGTCACAGACCTGATGTCTTTACTTAATTAGGTGCTACAAGCTCTTCTGAGACCTGCAGCAGGCATTCAATTTAAAATGAGCTCATTTAAGGATTAAAAGTGTATAATTGTCCTGTTTAAATGGTCGATTATCGATGTTCTATTGTGAATAAAATATTGGCTCATGTGATGTGAAAGTCTCTTGGTTTTCCTTTTATTTAAACTAAAAACCCTCGGTGGATCTGTAGTGTGTGTGTCGTCGGTGATTCCTGTGGTGTGTGTGCTGTAGGGGTGATAGGAGCAGACGTGACGGGTCATCACCTGCCCTGTGAGGATCGTCCGGTCTCGTCCAGAATGGCGCTCATCTGCGGCACGTCTTCATGTCACATGGCTGTGAGCGTGGTTCTGATGTGGCTCTGAGTTTGTGTGTCAGGTGATGTTAAATCTTGTTGAATCTGTGTGTGTTTGTGTCGGTCTCTCAGGTCAGCACTCAGGCCCTGTTCGTCCCCGGGGTCTGGGGCCCCTATCTGTCCGCTATGCTTCCCGGACTGTGGCTCAGCGAGGGAGGACAGAGCGCTACGGGACGCCTGGTAAAAGCAGAGACATCTCTACAACACAAAGCAGCTGGTTCTGATAAGCCTTGATAAGCTAGTGTGTGTGTGTGTGTGTGTTCTCAGCTGGAGCATGTGGTGAAGGGACACGCGGCGTTCAGGCAGCTGGAGGAGCAGGTGGAGCGCAGGTGTGTGATGGGAAGTTGGGACCATTTTACCGACCTTACAGACCTTTGAGTCTCATTCAGCAAAATGAACAAATCTTTTTTCGAGTCATTTCATTCATTTTCTTCATTTTAGCAAAACATAATTCAACTGTTACGTGTCACTGTCCTAACATTCTTATGCAGATCTCACTACAAATATGAGAAAACTGTAATGATGATGAATTCATCCTTCACCTGGGTCTTTGATTAGCTCACCTCTTCTTATCTAACGATTGCTCTGGTCTGAGTCGTTCGTTCATCATGTGACCAGAGCAGTCTGAGCCAGAAAGATTAGTTCATTTCGAGTCGTTTGTTCTAGAAACAAGTTAAATAATCCCTGGACGGAACCGATGGGATGTTGTGCGACTGAACGAGTCACATTAAAGATCCGTTCAAAATGAGCAAGCGGTTGAAGAAGGACCCATCAGTAGAGTGAGTGTGTGTGTCCTCCTGTCTGATGCCAGTCTGGTCTGCTCTGTCCAGTGGGAAGCATGTGTACTCGTCTCTGAATGCACGTCTGGAGAGGATGAGCACAGACTCAGAGCAGCTGGAGCAGCTGACCGCCCGGCTGCACATCTGGCCTGATTTCCACGGCAACCGCTCTCCTCTGGCTGACCAGACGTCCCGCGGCACGGTGAGCATCATAATCAATCATGAGTCACTGAATCGTTCATTTAAACCAGCTCTAATTGTTTTAATACTAAAAGTTGAATGGGGAAATTCCTCTAAAAAACACGTGATTACAGTCATTTTTAAGTTTAATGTCATAGAAAAATATATTTTCTTTAAGTGGAACTTCTTAGTTTGGTAGTTTGGGTGGTGAAGACTGTTTTTAAACTGATTTCTGAAAGTCTGATGTGTTCTGGTGTGTTTGTGCAGGTCGTAGGTCTCACTTTATCACAGACTCTGGATGATCTGGCTCTGCTGTATCTCGCAACTCTTCAGGCCATCGCTGTAACACACACACACACACACACACACACATCTGACTGGATGAAAATGTCCGGGTTTTCAGAGCTAATATTGAATGTGTGTCTGTCTGTGTGAAGCTCGGGACCAGACACATCATAGACGCCATGAGAGCGGCAGGACATGACATCACAACCCTCTTCCTGTGCGGAGGACTGAGCAAGAACCCTCTGTTTGTGCAGACTCATGCCAACACTACAGGTGACTGCATCACTGACCTGCGCAGACGACACACGTCCCCGTAACACACGTGTTACATGTGTGGTTACTTAGTACATGCTGTGGGTAGTTAATGTGATTCTCTACTCCGCTGTGATCTTCACACATCCACTAAAAATGTTTTGTTTGTTGTATTTGGTAGTATTTTGATTGCGCTGCCTTTAATTTGTGCAAAAGACAGTTGCTATGTTGTTCTGGGTGGTTGCTAGGGTGTTGTGTGTCACCAACAGCAGCTGATTTAAACACAGTCAGATGAAGAGAAGTGAGCAATCCTGCAGATTAAGATACACACACGTTCTATCTCTCATTAAGTGTGTGTGTGTGTGCAGGTCTGCCGGTGGTTCTCCCAGAGGAGCAAGAGGCTGTGCTGCTGGGAGCTGCTGTGATCGGAGCCTGTGCTTCATCAGACTGCAGCTCCTTACAGGTACAGACTCACTATACTGACTACATACACACTCACTATAATCAACACTACATACACACCCCACACACACTATACTCACTATACTCGCTCCATACACACTCACTATACACACTACATATACACACTATACTCACTATACTCGCTCTATACACACTCGCTATACTCACTATATACACTATACTCACTACATACACACACACTATACTCGTTCTATACACACTCACTATACTCGCTCTATACACGCTCACTATACTCACTACATACACAAACACTATACTTGCTCTATACACACTCACTATACTTACTCTGTACACACTCGCTATACTCACTACATACACACATACGATACTCACTACATACACACATACGATACTCACTATACTCACTCTAGACACGCTCACTATACTCCCTCTATACACTCTAT
Source organism: Enteromius treurensis (assembly GCA_032275025.1). NCBI lineage: Eukaryota > Metazoa > Chordata > Actinopteri > Cypriniformes > Cyprinidae > Enteromius > Enteromius treurensis. Next base: position 4,548 of record JAUCMU010000488.1, on the reverse strand, counting down.
ACTCACTCTAGACACACTCACTATACTCGCTACACACACACACACACTATACTCACTCTGTGCACGCTCACTATACTCGCTCTATACACACTCACTATACTCGCGGCATACACACTATACTCACTATACTCACTCTATACATGCTCACTATACTCGCTCTATACACTCACTATACTCACTCTATACACACTATACTCACTACATACACACACTATACTCGCTCTATACACACTCATTATACTCGCTCTATACACGCTCACTATACTCGCTCTGTACACACTCACTATATTCGCTACATACACACACTATACTCACTCTATACACGCTCACTATACTCGCTCTTTACACACTCATTATACTCACTGTATACACAATATACTCACTACATACACACACTATATTCGCTCTATACACACTCACTATACTCACTGCATACACACACACACACACACACTATACTCACTCTATACACAATATACTCACTACATACACACACTATACTCGCTCTATACACACTCACTATACTCAATCTATACACACTCACTATACTCACTACATACAAACACACTATACTCGCTCTATACACACTCACTATACTCACTACATACACACACACAACGGTAGAGATTTTTAAAATATCTTCTTGGAACATGATCTTTATTTATTACCCTAATGATTTTTAGCATAAAAGAAAAAATTATACTTTTGTACAAACAATTCTAAAAACTCTTTCTACCCATATACCTGTGCTGCCGATGACTGCTGCTGTGCTGCAGGGTCACAGATGGTAAAGCAAGAATACTAAACCCCTTAAACTGGTACCAAATTAATACAAAATGTTTTAAATTCTATAATGATGGCAGTCTTTCTGAACAGAATATTGCCATGATGTTGTGTTAGCTAGCTGAAAACTAAACCATGAGGTCAGGCCAGCAGATCAGATATTTACTTTCACTTCCATTTAAATAATAAATCTATTTGCATGTAAATGCAAAAGAGAGCTCATTCCTGTATTTACAGACAGACTGAAGAACCCCCAGAAAAGTCTATAACTGAGTTCCTCATCATAAAGTAACATTCTGGTGTGTTTCTAGGAAGCAATGAGGAGGATGACCAGACTCGGTCGTGTTGTCAGACCTAACCCTGAGCTAGAGAGGTGCGCTTCCCTGATGCTTCTCCTCATATACCTGCACTATTACGTTTCTCACCTGTACATGCACTAGTAACCATGAATGTTTGTGCACAGCTTCTACAGGAGGAAGTATGCCGTGTTTCTGCGTCTTTATGATCATCAGAAGGAGTGTGATGCGCTAATGGAGGCTGAAGCTGTTTGACACACAGACGACCAGATTAAACACTGAGATCCTCGAGCTGAAGATGACCATTTGTGCTTTTACTGAGCTCACAAACTACACAAATACAGCCTTTTCCACCTGAATATCACCCAGACCAAATCTGCTTGACCAGAGAGGAACGAGAGGAAACACTTGCAAATCAAGTCTTTTATTAAAGATCAGTTTAGCATGATTTAGTTTTAAAATCTAAAGATGATTTCAAAAAAAAAACCCACAACATTCAAATGTCATACTTTATTCTAAGAGTTATTTTGGAACAATGTAAAACATATGGATCTTTGATATATACTTAAATCATTCGTTAATATGAAAATGTAAAAATCTAATCAGAATGGTTTTGTTTTACTTTTAATAAGATGCTAGTAATATTGCTAAACCTGGGAAAAGAGTTGTCATTAAAGGGTCAGTTCACTCAAATATGAAAATTTGCTGTTCATTTTTTCATCTTCAGATCATTTAAAATGTTTTTCTTTCTTCAGGACAGAAGTTTTTAGATGAAGCAGTAGTTCCTGGTGATTTGATGTGAAGTCTTGCAGTGGACACGAAATGAGGTTCTTGCACAGACCAATCGCATCGCTTCAGAAGACCTCAGTATATCATGAGGAGTCATGAGGATTCATGTTGTGCTGCTTGATATGCTTTTTTTATTCTCGAATGTAGGAAGCTGAGGGGAAAAAAATTCACCTACATCTTGAAAGGCTTGAGGGTGACTAAATCAAAAGCAAATGTTCATTTTTAGGTGAACTTTCTGGAACACTAATTTACTGTGGATTAGAAGCATTAAACAGGAAGCTGTGAGGACGTCTCCGCTGCTGTTGCAGACGGCTGCTGGGTGTTGGTGTTGGGTTGTGGTGTGTAGCGCAGGTATCTCTTCCTGGACGGCAGGTGTTTGGTGTAGACTCCAGCGGGGAAGAGCGCCGCGGCCTCCGTCTCAGGGATGCTGGGAGGAACCATCACACTGTTCCCAGGCTTCAGAGCAGATCACACACATTACACACACACACACACACACACAGAAGAATCAACACTAATCTCCGGATAGTCCTCACCCTCCAGTCCACAGGCGTAGCCACTCGGTTGTGTGCCGTTAACTGTAACGAGTCAATGACACGCAGAATCTCGTCAAAGTTTCGTCCTGTTGTTGCAGGATAGAGAATGGACAGCTTTAACTTCTTATCCGGGCCGATCACAAACACCTGCGTCCAGAACACACACGTTCAGAGCTCATTCTTGAACAAACTTTTACAGAATCAGATATTTATGTATTTGTAAAGTGTCAATAATTTAAAACCCACTATTCTTTATAAAATAGTATTTTAACATGAAGATATTTCATCGCCATACATGAATGGAAATTTAATGATTTTAATCAGTTAACCCGTTTTAATGAAGGGGTCTAAAATGTGCAGTCATGGCCAAAAATATTAGCACCCTTGGTAAATATGATCAAAGAAGGCTGTGAAAGTCAGAGATGGTTTACTCATAAGATTTTCTAGGGGTGCCAATAATTGTGTCCAACGTGTATTTGAGATTAACATTTATTTCGTAATGTTTATTAACCAAAAGAAAGTGTTTGTTTGTTTGTTATAAAAGATCGAAAGCCTTAACAATGCAGATTAATTTCCACAGCCTCCTTTGATCATATTTACCAAGGGTTCCCATGACTGTATATCGAATATATGGAAATATAAAGTAATTACAATAAGTATAGCTCTAGTAAGAGCATGCTACTTAAGGGCTTCTGTGCTAATAGGTGAGCGTGATTTAACCAAGTACAAACATTCCTGGAACAACATTCCAATCAACCAATCAGATTTGAAGAATAATTATTCAGGAAATATCTGTTTAAGGCTTCTGATGAGGGTTCCGTGCTTCTACACACTTGTTATTCTGCTCTTATTTCCCACTGATTTGAGGGATTAGGTTTAGGGATTAAAATAAGTCTATGATGTCGGACAGTAATGTTAGGGTTAGGGTCATGTCTTGCTTGGCAAAATCATGGTGACAGTTCTAATTCTGGTGGCCCATCTTACCTAACCCTAACCTAATTATATCTTTTTACTTTAGATTAAAAACTACCATTTTTATTCCACAAATCTAAAAACACTGATGCATCCACAGATCCCTCATTCACAAAAAATATTTAATATTTAACATAATATATTGTCACTGTTTTCCATGATCTCACAAATGTTGATATTCAGGTAAAAATGAAAATAGCAGAATGAGGAGATTCTGGTGTCTGGGTTCTCCAGGTGAGAAGGAAACCTCTTGCGCAGGACAAACACGTTCACTGAGGCCTTGATGAAGAAGACTGAGATGTGTGGTCTTACACATCTGGCGCTGAGCGGCATCCCTCTGTGGTCCTTCTCCTCGGGGTCCAGCATGCCCAGAGTCTCCACCAGCTCCCGCCGGGCGTCTGCGATGATGGGGAAGGGGAACGGGCTCCCGGGCTCGCTGTTGTTGTAAGCCATGATGTCCTGAAAGCAGGCGTGAGACTCATGAGCAGCAGATCGACAGAAGCACACTCTTCAGACAGATGGAGACTGACCTGGCTCCAGCGCTGATGTTCCTCCAGACCATCGACGGAGAGCGCCATCAGCTTGACGTTCCTCCGGCTGAACTCTGGACTGAGCTGAGCGGCCCGGCCGAGTTCAGTGGTGCAGACGGGTGTGAAGTCTCCGGGGTGAGAGAACAGCACGCCCCAGCTGAGGACAAACACACTTCACTCATTCAAGGGTTTCAGAATCATACCACTATTGGATTAATGAAGACCAGGGTTATACATTATACTTTGTTCAAGTAACTAGTAAAGTGACTAGTTAATTTACTGACAGCTCTCCTGTCCCTGTGTTGAGAGAAATCAATACAAAATACTTGATGTAATTAATTCCATCAGCCTGAAATTAATATATCTTCTTTTTCTGAAAGAGCTTTAACATCTGCCAAAAATAGAGCTGTTTCCGGTAACACTTTCTATGAAGCCTGTATTTATAATACATTATAAATACATCTCTAATATGTTGTATCATGAATGTTCATAAGAATTGATTCATATGAACACAGAATTGTTGACATTATTGCAGATTTATTAAAAAAGAAAAACTAAAATATCTCATGGTCATAAGTATTCAGACCCTTTGCTGTGACACTCATATATTTAACTCAGGTGCTGTCCATTTCTTCTGATCAT
>JAUCMU010000487.1:0-12423 GCA_032275025.1 Enteromius treurensis | reverse complement strand
TGTCCAGCGTGAACGATGGAGGGATTAGGGATTCAACCTTATATGTTTGAGCCTGTATCAGACGAAGATGCCGATTTGGTAGAACAACCTGTTGTTCAGAGATTGTGCATCGACCCTTCTGAATGGTAAGTTATGGGCGGGTATATGCAAATGTAGTGAGAGTAACTATTACGCCTCTAGACTGTTACGTAACAGTTTGCGTTGTGTTGATTTTGACCTTTTTTCAGTCGTTCACTCATTCATTCCATACATGACACACACAGATGCGTAATAAACCCAGTGTTATAAACACCAACATACATAGTGCATAAATGAAATATTTGTGGTCTACATATCTGCTTTAATATCGATAAATAGTTATTGTTCCTTCCAAAGACATTCCAGGAGAAGGCGGGGCTGGTGTGTGTGTGCTGGACAGGTCAACGAGGTCATACGCAAAGCGCACTGTAGGGAGTTTTTCCCAGATTGTCCATCAAAGACTGTGTTAAATGTATAATAAAGTGTTACCAAAGTTTTTTTAAATATATTACATTTATGGACATTTTTAGCCTTTATTGTGAGAGGACAGTAGAGAGCTGACAGGAAAGCATTGGGTGGAGAGAGTGGGGCAGAATCGGCAAAGGACTTTAAGACTGAAATCAAAACTCTAGTCACCGCGAGCGTAGCTGCGCTATATGTGTAATTATCTAACTGGAAGTACCAGCAAGATCCGCATGATGGCACTCCAGCTCTATGTCTATTTCATTGTGTGTCTGTCTCTGTTTCTGTCTCAGGACTCTTACTATTATGAACAGTTGTCACCATCCACTCTGTTGCCATGGTCACCCATCTGTTCCTCCGCCTCCTAGTGCCATTGTTATGTATATAAAAGTCCCGTTTGTTTCCTGTCTAATCGCTGATCATTGTGTATGGATTTCCTGCCCTTGTAAGCGTTCTGTGTTTCCTTGTGTTCTTGTGTTTTTCCCCTGTTCTAGATTTATGGTAATGGACACCCCCTGACATTGGATATTCGTGCTAGCCTCGCCCCCTGGACACTGTTAGCTGTTTGCTCGACCATTGCCATGTACTAGGATTACTCTCTCGCCATTTCCTCTTATGTTTATATCTGCTGTTGTTAAACCTGCAAAATTCTACTCTGAGTCTGGATTATATTAAAATTTTCAGTTGGATCCGCACACGTCCCGTCTCATTCGTGACAGAATAAGCAGACAAAGAGGACCCAGCAACTTTACCTACCAACTACCGGTAAGAGGGAATAACCCGTTTCTGCACCGCTATGGCAGGATTATAACCGAGTTTCAGTGTCCCGATTGAGCTCGATATTTCAGCATGTTCGGAACATCGAGGATTATGTTGCGGATTTTATTGCTCACAGTCATCTTGCCGTATGGACGATGATCAAGTTAAAGCATGTTTTCTGATGGGACTGGATTCTGAATTATTATATGATCTGCCCGAGGAAGATCCTAACTGGTCTTTATGTGAACTCATTGACTCTGTTCTGTTGTTTTGTGGGTCATCCTTCACTGTTGGGAAAGTGAAGGAGGAGACCTCCAGTAATCGTGAAGGGTAACGAGATCATTGCCCAGCGATCACCGTTCCCGAGACCGTGCACAAGATGGCCACTGAATCTGAGTCTTCGCACAAGATGGCCGCAGAATCCGAGTCTTCGCACAAGATGGTTGCAGATCCCGAATCATAGCACAAAATGGCCGCCCCACCTGAGTCTTCGCGCAAAATGGCCACCGCACCCGAATCTTCACACAAGATGCCTGCCGTTCCTGAGTCACTGCACCAGCCTTCAGCCCAAAAAGAAGCCAGGCCACAGTCTTCAGTCATCACAGGCGCCGCGCCCGTATATCCCGGCGTCGTGAGTTCTGCAAATGAGGACAGCAAGGCCCTTCAGAGGCTCAGAAAGCTGAGATCCAGTTTGACGGACTCCCCGTTCATGTCAGCGAGGGCAGCCAGTGTGTTCAAGGGCTCCGTACAGGCCATCGCAGAGACTGTTACAGTAGCTTGAGTGCTTCCTGTTATGGCAGTTGCCATTTTGAGTGTGTGGGCCGCACACTGCTCCCCAGAACCCCTCTGTGATCTCGATCTGCCATGGCCCGACTCACCAGAACCATTCTGTGATCCAGATTCCCCTTGGCCTGATCCGCCAGAGCCTATCTGTGATCCTGATTTGCCGTGGCCCAAGCCTGCCTGTGACACTAATGTCCTGTAGCTTCCGCCAGTGGCTGCACGACTCCTGGAGAAGTCAACTTTGGTCATAGATTCTCCAGGGGTTTCACTGGTGGCTGCACCGCCTCCAAGTCAGTTCGTCAGGGTCATTCCGGACCTCCGGACCTCATATCTAACCCTGAATCGGCCATGGAGGCCGTTATCGAACCTTTGCCCAGGCCTGAACTGACCAAGGAGGTCATTGAACTCTCGCCCTGCCCTGAACCGGCTACGGAGGCTGTCGTTGACCTTTTGTTCACCCTGTAGGGTGTCTCCTCCATCTGCATCACCCAAGTGGACTTCTCTGCCGTCCGCTCCGCCCTGGAGGGTGTCTCCACAGTCTGATCTGCCCAGGTGGGCTTCTCCGCCGTCCGCTCTGCCCTGGTGGGCGTCCCCCCCAGCCCTATTGGAAGCCGCTCCTTAATGGGGGGGCTATGTAACGATCTAGCTGGAAGTGCCAACAAGATCCCCATGATCTCGGTCTCTGTTTCTGTCTCAGGACTTTTATTATGAACAGTTTTCTCCATGGTTTGTTGCCATGGTCACCCATCTGTTCCTCCGCCCCCTAGTGTCATTGTCATGTGTATAAAAGTCCCATTTGTTTCCTGTCTAATCGCTGATCTTTGTGTATGGATTTCCTGCTCTTGGAAGCGTTCTGTGTTTCCTGGTGTTCTTGTCTTTTCCCCCTGTTCTGGATTTATGGTTATGGACCACACCTGACATTGGATATTAGCACTAGCCTCGCCCCTTGAAACTGTTTGCTGTTTACTCGACCATTGCCACCATTGTCACCTTTTCCTCTGATGTTTATGTCTGCTGTTGTTGAACCTGCCCCTTTCTACTCTGAGTCTGGATTATATTAAAGTTTGCACATGGATCCGCACGCCTCCCGTCTCATTCGTGACAATATGTCGGGGCACTAACCATATACTGATAAGCATATAGGGACATAGTTTCACAATTTGCTAGCGCAGATTTCTAAGCCATCAACCTCACCTGCTAATTCACCTATTTTAAATTCATGATCATTATCATCAATAAACCTTTTCACATCTTTTATTATCCTTTTTATTATACTTGTTCAACTTGATGATAGCAGTTTCATTAGGTCCCTCAATGTGTCCAACAGCCTCTTTTTCTTCTTGTTGACGCCTGGCCCACTTCTTTTTCTGATGACAGGTTTTCGCATGCTGCTTCTGCAGGAACCCTAAAACCAAATCATCAAGGGCAATTTCTAGTTTACTTGTCACATTTGTTCTCCTTATGTGTGGTGATTTTCCCTCAGATGGAGCATCATTCCTTACAAGGCAACCAGCTTCAGCAGATTTTTGAGTTTTCTCAACTTCTTGTTTTAAGTTTGTACAATAAAAGTTGAGAAAACTCACAAATTTGCCGAAGCTGGTTGCCTTAAAATATTTGCACAAGTTTTTTTTTTTTTTCAGGTGAGAAGTGCATGTTATTCGCAACACATCATATTCAAGACAACGGGTTTTGCACTTAACCCCCACCTAGTGACAGTCTACAAATATACTGCCACTTAGCAGTAAAGAGAGGCAAACACACATTAAAGGGATAGTTCGCCCAAAAATTAAGATTTGATGTTTATTTGCTTACCCCCAGGGCATCCAAGATGTAGGAGACTTTGTTTCCTCAGCAGAACACAAACAAAGATTTTTAACTTTAACCACGGTTAAAGTTAAAAATCTATGTTTGTGTACTGATATTGCTAAAGCAGTAGCAGAATTGAATTGATTGAGCTAGCATAGCTCAAATTTTAAATTTATAGCTTAAATGTTATGGTTTAATATACTACATAATAATATTATGTAATTATTAGTGATAGACCTCTAATAGGAATATGTCAGAGATGGTTTGGTGTGTATAGAATTTATTGATGGACCAACTTAAAACAAAAAGCCATTTCTTCTGTGTTGCAGTGATTAACATGCTATTTCTAGTGCATTTATAGTAATTAGCTTTTTTGTAAAAAAAAGAAATTGTAAAAGATATTATATAATAATCCATACGTTTTATAGTCAATTAACATAAAATCTACAAGCCAGGGGTTTCATCTGTTCTGGTTTCTGGTATCTTACCAGGGCAGTGTCTTTTATCATCGTGGAGTTGGTATCCCAATCTGCAAGTGCAGTAAAAGCCCCCCACATAATTATGGCAATTATGGTCACACACAGGCTCTCCATCCACAGTGCTCAGGCACTCATCAATGTCTGTAAAGAGGAAAAAGAGGCCGTTTAGCAGCAATCCTCACTTGTATGGATTTGGGCTTCCACTACGAACAACAATATATGTATATATATATATATATATATACACACACACACACACACAGTCATGGTATTGGCACTATTGGTGATCAAAGAAGGCTGTGAAAATTAATCTGCATTGTGATTCCTTTTGATCTTTTATTTACAAATAAAAAAAAATCTATCAATAAATCAATGTGTTTGTATTATTGTACTGTTGGAAGATCAAAACATGGCCCATTATAAGATTTCTATCAGAGTCAGTCAGTTGTAGATTTGTTATCTGTTGGTCTTTGATAGAATCCATGATGCCACATGTCTAAACAAGATGTTCAGGACCTCCAGCTGAAATATAGACCCACAACATCAAAAACACAGCAGTACACTTCCTTGTATACATGGATTACTTTTTATCCCTGTGTTCACCAAACCCATCTTCAGTGTTTGGTGCAAAAAGTTATAACATGAAAAATCAACATTTTCACTGCTCTAGCACTTTTCTTAAAGCTTATTTATGAAGCTCAATGATCGTTTGCTGCACATCATAAAAATATTATTTGGTTTTTCTCATTGGGTTGATGATTAAGGGAATTTGGGCTTTGGATCCCTCCTATTTATATTTCTGCGAAACAGGAAGCTATGGCTGGAGAATTTCATGTTCACAATCACCCTGGGGTGCTTAAAATTGTGAATATGAATGAGAATATACTTCTGAGATATTTTACTCTTAAGAATTTCTAGGGGTGGCAATAGTTGTGTCCAACTTGTATTTGAGAAAAGCGTAATGAAATATAGGCATTTTCCCCACATTTCAAATTTGTATTATCCAATGAAAGGATAGATTTTAAGGATTAACAACACAGATTCATTTTCACAGCCTTCTTTCATCCTATTTACCAAGGGTGCCGACATTTTTGGCCATGACTATTTCATTTTAGAATATACAACATTTTAAACATTATAATCTAAAAAAATAAATATTATATATTTTTTAAATATTACATTAAATATGTTTATTTTATATCTAATTTAAACTTTAGCCTTTAAAGCAAGAGAGGTGATAGCAAAAGAGAGGAACAATTATGCCGTGAGAGAGACAGTCATGCTGTAAATCCATTGCTTCCATCACCTTCGGCGGAAAAAAATGCCTGGAAGCCTGTGAATCGGTCCTCATTGGAGTAATCTGATCTGAAGAGCACGGTCATGGTGTTGGTGGCAGAATAGATGACAGTGTTTTTGGGCGCATCACCGTAATGTTTCTCTGCCTCACCACAGAACCGGACTGTGTCATTTCCTTCTGAGAACACCTGGGAAGTTTCAGAAAGTAGTAATTACTACAAGCATAAAGTCGTATCCTGCATTTCATATAATAAGCGTAATTATAATGCTAGGTACCTCATTAGGAATTATTGTGCATTTCATGAAAGAGAGGTTAAATCAAATGTTCAGCATAAACATTCTGATACAATCTGCTGCATGTTTAATGTTAAAGCTCTAATCCTAAATTTACATTATACCACATTTGTGAACGTATGGATCAAGAAAATATATATTTTGCATTGGCAAGAACGCCTAAACAGTTTTTTTATTTTGTAAACATGCAATAAGGAAATGATTTTTCCATAGGTAATAGAAGCTTGATAGCATTGATTCCAGATTAACTCATCAGTTCATTGAATTACTTTTTATATTTTATAAATATAAAATCAAACCTAGAACCGTAACTCACGCACTTTGAAATATATATATTGCTCAATAAAATGACCCCATGTTTAAAGTTCAGTTGAAGATGTGGATCTAACCTGAACATAGTCATATTCGCAGCGATGAGAAGGCTCCAGGCTAAAATATGTAAAGTAGAGGCGTAATCTGTGTCCCTCTGGTCCTGTGATATTCCACTCTATACGCTGGTTGTTAGGATAGGCATTTGGGAAGTTTGGTGAGGTGAAGCTTCCAAACAGACCTGTCAGCTCTGAGCCAAATGCTAATGGAAGCAGAGTGATGAATGCCAAAGGTACTCTAAAACAGAAGCAAAACAAAAAGGTGATAACGTATTGAAGCCTTCACAATGCCAACACCTTCAACCGAAACATGTGGGGAACTGTTCCCACTCCAAAGTCAACACATTTCAACATTTTGCATACCTGTTCATTATTCCAGAACGCCGCAAACCTCTGTTCATCTCACAAAAAATGTCTAAATCACCTCTGCTGAGCTCTAATGTCCTCCAGGTTAATGAACTGAATAAATGGATCTGTGTAAACACGGCACTGAACAGCAACAGTGTTTTTGGTTTTCATCACAGTCTGTCAAACGTCAGTATCAGCTATTGAATTAAAGACATCAGTAGAGAAGTTAACCTTTGTCATCATGCTTGACACATTCTCCTTAAACACTAGATTTACACCACAACATAAAACAAAAAGAAAGCACTAACTGCGTTTAGAGCAAAAGCATTAAACATTTGATTAATCATTTATGTTTAATATAAAAGTCAGAATTAACTGACAGTAAATGAAAGCAAATTAAATCTTGCTTTTGCTACATGTCCTTCTGACCGGTCGTCAATAATTGTTTTTTTTGTGTGTATGTATGTCTACACGCAGATACAACTTTAGTTTGTAGAAGGGAAAAAATCCTACAAAATCCTAAAAATCACAAATCCTACTGCTAAAAAACTTTGTGTACAAGTGTATGTTCATGTAAAAATATAGAAGGGTCCAAAGTCTGATGCCACATATACAGTAGTAGTGAATATTTAAAGTGGTTAAAAAAGTTATTCAAAAAAGTCCAAACAATACATTTAAGTTTTGGTTTTTAAAACGACTTGGATGAAAATACACTTTGATTTTAATCCACTTCAAATGTTGACTAGTGTATACATATATTAAATTAGAAATTTGCACAATAGAATTTTTACAATAGTTATCTTAGACCCCAATATTAATAAACAGATTTATTAACACACAAAATATTTTAAATATTTTAAAGCTTTTTAAAACTTAACAAGCAAGCACAATAACCACAAAAACATAATAACCAAAGTAACTCTGAAATGCCAAAAATAATCATGACATAGACACAAAAAAAGGTCATCCTTTTTTCTTTTTTTTTTTCATACGTTTCATACATGACCTCATGTTTTGTCAATCACGTTTAAGATCATTGTGCACTGAGATTTTTCGGATCCTTTCCTATCAAAATGGTTGATGAAGTTTCAGAGGCAGTGTGTAACCATGACTGACACAAAGTGAGGTCATATTTATATTTAAATGTACAAAAATTTGGGACAGAAATTTTGGAAAAAGTGTGCAACGACCTTTACATGCTGCCTTCAAAACTTTTGTCGCTTGTAAAGGAAAAACTAAAATTTTCTGTGTTTTCACATCTATAGCAAGCATTTTGATAGGAAAGGATGATGAATGTAAAAAAAAAACAACAACTCAAAAATGCATACAAACATTTCGGAAAAAGAGGACCTTAACTGCTGAAAAATGGACCAAAATTAACATTATAAAATGACTTTTCTGATACCAATTGTTGATCACTTTTGGCTGTGTTGTGATAATGACTAAGAGACATAACATTGCAAATGTATAAAAGACAAAAGTAGAAAAGTCACACTATTATGGAAAAGTATTTACAGCTCTATGACACTTTCAGACGTATGAACTGCGATATGCCACAGGCAGATGTTTGTGATGAAAAAAACAACAGGTGACACTGAAAGCCTGTCGCTGTCGCATGTGCCAATTACCTTGAGAGCAGAATTAATTTGAAATGCCTTTGTAATGCTACAGTCCCTTTCATTTAAACCTTTTGGCACAGAATGAGATGGTTATTTAATGATTGTAAAAAGAGAGAGAGAGACAGAGAGAGAGAGAAAATGAAAGCGGGTGAGATAGGGAGAGAGAGAGAGAGACAGAATGAATAAAGGGACAAATGTTCCATATACAAGCTTATAATAGACCCCCTCATTTCCAATACACTACGCTGGTAATGCTTGATGTATGAGGAGATTACAATAATTATCCTCATAAACGACGATGGTAATTTCCAGCTGCACATACCCATGCTGATTGTGGCTGTCAGGTGTAAAGCGCTGACCTCTGTCATCATTGCCTACTTGAGAGGTCACAGGTTGTTGGGACACAGCTGAAATGGTTCTTAAAAAACAAGTAATCAGTCACACTGGTTCATCAAAGCCTCTTGAGTACTCTGAGGACTGGAAACCTCTGAAGGCATCTCGGCATCTGCATGTTTTAGAGAAAGAGATTTATCTCTTTAAAAAGTTGGACAAACAAACAAAACATGGATGGTAATGATTTGATGCAAGAATTACATTTCATTTAACTGAGCCAAAATAACCCAACTGTAGTGAGATTAATTGGAATGCACAATGAAAATAACCACAATTTCTGAGAACTGTTAAAAACGGAGGGCAACACTTTACTTGAAGGGGTGTGCACAGGACTGACATGATTCATGACATACGTCATAAATATGAAGGGGGTTTTATGCATGTAAATGACAACTGTTATTAATTGTCATTCGATCAGTTATGTCATTTAAATGAAAAGATGACATTGTTTGAGATGCTTTTGTTATGACAACTTGACATAAACCAATACAACATAACCTGTCAGTGTCAGTGACATCTTGACATTACTTAGACAATATAAAAGAAATAAATTAATTATGTTAAACAAATAAATTAAGTCATATTCTGTAATAAAATAATACACTTAAGACACTTAATGACATTTTAATGACAAATTCAATTAGTGCCACTGCACTTAAGGTCAAGAAAAGTGTTCATGAAATAATGTAAAATAGTATTAACACTTAGTGACATTTTAAGGACAAAATCAAGCCCACAAAATCCAGGGAGCATGGTTCGATCCAGATACAACTTCTCCCACCTTACATTTACCTAAACCTACCCATCTCCACCCGATTCCTAAACCCACGGATCAACACCCCTAAACCTACCAATCTCCACCCCCTACATGTGGATCCAACCACGCCCCCCTGGATCTTGTGTGCTGCAGCTAGCCCAACATGCATGACATAGACACTGACAGGTTATGTTGTATTGCAGGGGTCACCAAGTTCGGTCCTGGAGGACCGGTGTCCTGCAGAGTTTAGCTCCAACCCTAATCAAACACACCTGAAGCAGCTAATCTAGCTCTTAATAGGTTACTTGAATACTTGAAGCTTCCAGGCAGGTGTGTTAAGGCAGGTTGGAGCTAAACTCTGCAGGACCTCCAGGACCGAACTTGGAGACCCCTGTTGTATTGGTTTATGTCAAGTTGTCATAACAAAGGCATCTCTAACAATGTCATCTTTGTAATAAAAATGACATAACCGAACCCCCTTTTTTTACCTCCCCTTTATAATTTCAAATAACATTAGAAAAGCATTTATTTTGAATATAAATGAAAGAAATAATAAAAAAGTTGAAAATCCCAATATTGTATTATTAATATGTATTTTCCCAATAAAGGTGTCAACCTTGGCATCTATTTAATTATGCGAATTTAAAAAAAAACATTTACACACAATAAGTTGCATTCTGTTTTATAATGCACTTCAATACTTCAATAGTCACAAAAGTGTACTTGAGAGCGAGCAGGGGTTGAGCAGTTTGAGAGAGCGCATAGGGTCGAGTAAGTGCTGGATATCGCTGTTCTCGAGAGAGCGCATTTTAGCACATGCATAGTGTTCTGTGCCCCATTTGGTGCTTGTGCTGCCCCCACGTGTCATGAAAAACTGCTGCCCCGGACAGCTGCCCCCTTTGCCCATGCCTAAGACCACCACTGTTGAAAGCTATGACATTTTTATACTTTTAGTATTAAAGAAGTGCTGTAAATAGAAACTGACAATTCTTTTACAATGCAAGGCTAATAATGAAACATGAGATAAATGTTTAGACAGCGCCAAATGATGCCATTGACGGCAACCGCATCCAGTGAATGAGACAATCACTACACATTCATTTACTTGTAAGTGACTCTACGTCAGAGACCAGATACTTGTCAGTGCATCAGCAAGCGCTATAAGCTCATGTCTAATTCGAACACCGTTTAGAGCACTTTACTTCCTTTTATAAGTATAGATGAAGTTAATTTTGAAAAGATGAGTCATTCTTCAAGCACTTGCATCTTCTGTTGCAGATTATGCACTACAACCCTGAGGACGGCTTGAAGCATTAGGTGAACTATAATTAAAACAGTTCATCATTCTATCCGGGCTGCCGTAGACATATTCCATCCCATTAGCCTTGTTTTAATAATTGACACTGTTTTGTGCTGCTTTGTATTTAAAACATCGGGAAACAGCATCTCAGGTTCAGCCTTGATGCAAACAAGCACAAGCATTCAAGCAACAACTAGGAATTTGCCAAATAACAAAAGGATATTTACATACGCATATTCAGAGCCTATGAACCTTCCTTCTGAGCAGCCCAGTAATACTAGATGTACAGTATGTAATGAAGTACATCCTCAAAAGACGCCAGGCGGCATTGTTACTTTGATGTGGAACCGGAGCACTGTCAACGCAAAATATATATCCAAGATCAATACAGATGAAAGAACAGAAAGTTTAAGAATGACACTTGTGACTGAGACTTTAGACTAGTGAGAGAAAAACCAGCTGAAGCGTCAAACATAATGCAACCCTTGCAGCTAAACATACTGTAGGAATAGTGTGTACAATACGTCATAAGACACCATTAACACACTGGATGTTTTTTTCAAGAGATGGATAAATCATGTGGAGGAGTAAATCAAATGTTTATGTTAACACTGCAATCTTCTTTTTTTCCCATTTATGCAAGCCACTCAGCTGACCTAAAAACGCGAGCAAGAAACAATGTCGAAAATGATAATCGTTGTCAGCTTTGTTATTTACACCTCTCAATGGTTTCTGTAAAGCCATAGAAACTACAAACACGTACGACGAGGTAATCAATGGTTTCACCCACCTTTCCGTTGCTCAGCTTGAAAAAGAAATGAGTACAATCAAGACAATCCGTTTCACAGCGTTTCATTTTCCCCCTGGTTAAACTGTGTCACAAACTGACAAACAAACAAAAAGAAACAGCAACTGTAGCCTCACGGTTATCTTTAATAGACCAGGATTTCTTATTATCTCCAAGAATTCAATGGTGTGTCCAGAACCTTTGGGGTCAGGTGTCTGAAAGCAGAAATAAGAGTTAATCAGCGCATTGTCCAGGGGTCTCAAAATGTGCCGTTTCTGACATGCCAATTATTTTCCGGTTGCTCATCAAAAGTTTGTGTGCTAGGGTAGATTAAAACTTGGGATGTGTTCAGAAAAGGAAGTACCTGTCAAGGCTGTGAGCGTCTTAAGACCATTACATCACGTGTGTAGATCCAGAACAAATGCAATACTTAAATAGCTTAATATTGGTTAAAACTCTTTCTGCCCCAGGTGTATTTGTACCTATACATGTATGGCATTCATGCATTGGTATCCCCAAAATATGCAACAAGCCTTTGCTCAGTTTGTTTGAATATCCTATAGCCTGTATTATTGACTCTACTAATGAAGTGAGTTTGAAGTCCCTTATTTTTATGTTGGGTGATACTTGAGGCCCATAAATAGATTATAAATCATATTTATGGCTCTTGAACAGGAATTTGCCTACTACTAAATATTCACTGGAATCTTAATTTGTGTTGTTTCTTCTTAGTAGTGTTGTCAAAAGTACCGACTTTGGTATCAGTCGGTAATTAAATTTTTACTGTCCATTTCTTGCTAACATTGGAATGCTGTTGTTGAGCGATTCTTAAAACATAGCTGAACAGCCATTGTGTTAATGCACTAATCCATTGATAAGCATTGCTTTCAAACACTCAATGTGCTTCTGTGAGAGGGCACTTTTCAGCACATTCACACAATGGCTATTTAACTG
>JAUCMU010000486.1:0-12430 GCA_032275025.1 Enteromius treurensis | reverse complement strand
TTCACAGAATAACATGACATTTTGTATATTTCTCCATGGGTTGAGAAGGCTGTGTTGGTCAAGGCAGACAGGGGGGGGTGCTCGAGACCTGGTGGGTCGTAAAAGCAGGGAGGAGGGGGTAGTCATAAAAGTGGGCTATTGTCCTTTGGAATCCCAAGATCTCGTTTTATGGCAGGTCATCTGCCCCTCTGCGAGACCTCTCTCCCAGGAGGATCACGAGCTAAAAGAATTAAACTGAATTAAATTTATTTTAGCTAATTTTTCCAAACTTTACATATATATATATATATATATATATATATATATAAATTCAAACAAATTTCTTTCATGTTGTCATCATGGGGCATTATTTGTAGAATTTTGTAGAAATAATTAATTCAATACATGGAGTAAGGCTGTAAAATAATAAAATCTAGAAGAACTGTGAATGCTTTCAGGATACACTGTATAGTAAATACGGTAATTTACTTTCAATAAGTTTATAAGATGCACATTTGTGGTCCATAATAATTCCACTAGTGGCTCTATACAGTTTTGATCCATTTATCAATATAATAAAATGTGGGAACAGATAACAACTAGGTGTGTCAAAGCTTAAACTATATTCAAGCAGATCTTAAAGTGAAAGAAAACATCAATAAAATGCATCAGAACAGAAAAGTGACTCTATACGACTCACCCTACATTTGAAACAAACACAAACAAATTTAGAAGTGCAGGGCAAAGCAGAAAAAGGAGAGCACGGGTAAGCAGTTGTCAGCAGACCAATGATGCAAAAATCATGTCCCAGAAAACCATCTGAGAAAACCTCAGTAGCTACCATTCTCCTTTAAAAAAGTCAACATGTGCTCAAAACCGACACTATTTATTGTTTTATTGTGCACCACCTGGCTCCATAATGGGCACTTTTCATGATCCAATCCATTTGCAATGAATTAAACCAAGCCCCGCCTACATATTTAGCCATTTCGCTCATAAATGTGCCACATTAAGGAAGTAAAATGTGTTGTGAATGGTGTGATGTGCTGACTTTCATCATTTTGTCCTTGTCCTCCTGGCTTGGAAAGCCCTCTTGGATGCATTACACCATCAGCCAAAGCGCAGGATGAGAAAAAGGATGAACACTTGCTTTTTATACATGACCACATCCCTCCCCTTATTAGGCATTAGTGTCTGTTTCTTCTGCCATGTATAGAACCTTGATGAGCCATGTTTATTCATAGACTAACCTTTTTAAATAATTCTGAGAGCTCTCCGACAAAGGCCTCCACAGCATACTTAATACCTCATCTAGGTTTCATTATTCAGCGCTTATACTCTCTTCGCCGCCCCACTTGAGATGCAGAGCATGAATTATGCTGGGCCCCTCTCCTCCCGGCCTCCCCCCTCCTTCACTTCCCACTACAAGCATCTCCTCTCCCTCTCCTTTCCTCTCATTCCCTCTCTCAGCAGCCTTATCCCACAGGACAGAGAGGCTTACTGATTACTGCAGTAATATCACTTCATCCCCCTCCCCCCTCAGTTTCACTCTGCTTTATTAGAATGACAAATAATGTTACATTTGTATACCCAAAGCAGCCGCAGGTAGGCTAAGCTGCTCACAGCAATATTAAAGAACAGTGGAAAATAAAGAAGGAAACTAGCATAAAACATACGAGTATAAATGAATTATGAAAAAGCAACCTTTTTACAATGTCGAAAAAACTATTAGATTTTAATGTGTCAAATGCACTTTATCCAATATTGTGTGTTTGTATGAGTAAATTGCAAATTTATCTACATAAAAACTTTACACTAACAGGATTTTTGGACTTTTAGACAATTTGGAGTTATCAATCCCATGCTTTCTGGCGGAAACCTGTTTGTTTTTGTTTTTTTAACTATTCCAACATGTAACTAGCCAATTTCTGAAAAAACTTCAGGATTTTTATGATCTTTCCAGGATTATTGGGGGGAAACGGCAACGTTAATATAACGCCATATACAATACACGTTCACAACAGAGTCAATTTCCGGCTTCTTGGGTGACTTCTGACTCGACATGTGACCTATGACTTAAGCTGCATTTGTTCTTATAGTGAAATCCTCTAACTTTATCAAAACTTCATATTTTCAACTTTTAATTTGTTACTGTCATGTTGTATTGCTCTTCATTCGTCTGTTCTATTCTGAATACAGCTAACTTCCTACACCATTCGTCACACGTTGAATCAGAGATTAGCCAAGAAGCTAGAACTCTCTTGTGAACACTCATACATTCGTTGTCAGTGATTTGTATTGTAAGAAAAAAATATAATATTTTTTAAATTATAAAAACTCATTGATCTGCTTCAAAAGACATGTATTAACGTCTGAGAAGTGTATAGGTTAGTTCCTCTTCAGGAACTCAAGCCACGTCGATGAGACGCTATGAGAACGCCTTCAGTGTGACGGCTCTGAATCGTGTGTGAAATCAGCCAGTGAAATGTTGGGATGTCATGGCGGGTGACGTCGCTGGTCAGGAAGCATAAAAACATGTGGAATGTTGCCGGCTTCAGCTCCTGTTGTGCAGCACTCTGTGTTGCTTGTGTCTTTGTCTCTAGCTTAAAAGTCTCTGTCAAAAAATAAAGAAAAGAAAATGTCTTAATCAAGACAACAGAAAAGGTGTGAGGGCGACTCACAATACAGAGTGTGTGTGCCTCCGTGCAAACATTATATTTTGCCGGACGACACACACACTCTTTGTGTAGTCTGCCTGGGAGCGAAGCATGCAGATGCAGCTCTCCAGAATAATGAGGAGCACTGCAGACACTGCGAGAGCATGCCGCTTGTGTGCTTCGCTCCCAGATGGCTCTCTTTGATGAAAGGGGAGGCTTCATAAGCAATCTTCACGGCGCTGGTCCCGCTTATGCCGAGGCTGAGTGGCAGCAGCGTTCGTGAGGATTGCAACTCGATCTTGAACGTGAGGAAACCGAGACGGTTGAGTCCCTGTCTCAGTCCTCTGCCTTGGGGGTTGAGCGCTAGAAAGGACAGGGAAGGAAGGGTAGTGCAGCGCTATTTCTCTCTTCATCCAAAGATGACTGTGGTCTCCTCCTCACCCTAGTACGAGGAGCTCTTGGAGGTGGTTACTCGTGCTGTAGCCAAGTTAAAAATTGACTGGCCAGCCGAGGTGAAAACCGAGCCACGTCGCAACAAAATAGATGAGAGGTTTCTGCATTTGCGGCAGCCACCTTCAAGGAGGAGCCTTCCATTCAGAGATTGGCAAGGTGTCGCGATTGTAGAGGAAGCCATTCTCGGCCCACCTCTTCGTCCCTGGTACCAATTGCTATGCCAATATTGTGGGGATGAATGAGCGCGGTTATAAGACGACGCCTCAGGTAGAACAGATGCTGCATCGTCTTTGAAGGCTCTGTCCCTGCCCTCCAAGCCGTTGAGAACAACATCTTCACTGGTGGGCAGAGGGTACTCGTAGCAGGTCAGGCTGGTGCGTGTCTGCACACTATGGAAGTATTACAACCGCTGACCTCTCGCTGTGTGCCACCAAGGAGACTGCCCGAGCGATCGGCAGGTCGATGACAGCTATGGTGACTGCAGAGAGGCATCTATGGCTGACTCTGTCCAATGTGAAGGAAAAGGACAGAGTCTGCCTGATGGATGCCCGCTTGTGCCTCAGGGCCTGTTCGGTGACGCTGTAAACACAGTTGTCTACAGGCACCAGGAGGCGCGTAAAAAATTGGCAGCATTTCAGCGGTTTCTTCCTCGTGGCTCTCCAACTCGCTAGGCGAGAGCAGCCTCACCCGAGTACTCGCTCCTCATACAGAGAGACACAAAGGCACAGCATTGCTATGAGAGCCCCTCCCTAACATCAAGGGGGTTGGCAACGCTCTGTAGCGGAGCATTCCAAAAAAAGGAAATACCTGAGGGTAGTCCTACAAAAAAGGAAGGCCCCACAGAAAAAGAGGAAGAAGCCCTGAGATAAGTGTTGCCTCCGGGCAACTGCGAGGTCTACCGCATCGCACAATGCCCGCATGTACCCGGTGCTCTCAGGACACCACCTCACTAACCCTGCCGGTGCTACAGGGCGTGGCCGTCTCCAGCGAACGGCACTCTCAGTTTCCCCAGCCCAATACTGTAGCGGGGCTAAAAGTTTCGCCACTGGGCTCTCAGGAGGGACAGGCCACAGCTCCATCCGAGGGTGGGTTCACTGTCACCATCAAGCAGTTTTAAAAACTGCTGGGCCTGATGGCAGCTGTGTCCAACGTCATACCTATTGGCCTGCTGTACATGAGACCCCTACAGTGGTGGCTCAGAAACAGAGGTGTTTTCCTGAGGGGAAGTCCCCTTCACATGATCAAAGTGTCACGCTGAGCCGTACGATATGTTGAGAAAACCTTGGTTCCAAAATCAGGGCCTGGTGCTGAGAGCTGCAAGTCGTTGTGTAACGCTAGCGACGGACGCATCTCTTACTGGTTGGAGAGCGGTCATGATTGGCCACTCGGCCCGCAGTCTGTGGAGAGGTCCCCATCATGTGGCACATCAACTGCTTGGAGATGCTGGCCGTGACTCAGGTGCTGGAACACTTCACATACATAAGAGATCAACACGCGTTGGTGCGCACCGAAAACATGTCAGTGGTCTCTTACATCAACCACCAAGGAGGGCTGCGTTCGCGCCCCTTGCACAAGCTGGCGCACCAGATCCTAGTGTGGGCCCGAGACAGATCCCTCTCGCTGAGAGACATCTACATTCTCGGGCATCAAAACATAGGAGCAGACATCCTGTCTTGACAGGGACTGAGGCCCGGGGAATGCTTGGAAAAAAACATCATGCATGGTTAGTAAGTTTTGAGAGAAAAAAATAAATTGCTGAAATAAGGCCATGTAACTCATACTTAATACTCCTGCACAGTACTGTAAGTAACCAGTCTATTAGGCTAGAACATTTACTTCAGAATAATGTGAAAATCATTCCACTTGCTTTTCAAAGTAAACAATATATTGATTTTAATTTTGAAAGACATGAGACCGAAAGCCTGTATGCGAGGGACAAAGACAAAGACCCCTCCCCTAATGGCCCATTATAGAACACGGTATAATCAAAATATACAAAATGAAGGTCAAAGACACAATATTGAGCCCACTGATCTAACTACAGAGATGTGAACAGACTTTGAGTCAATCCTGAAGACAGATTCTATTCAACAAGTGAAATCTCTACATAATACCTGATATTTAAGTGTTTGCTGCTTCTTTTCAAGAAAAAGAAAAGCTTGTTTTACCATAGAATATCAGTGTAGTTAAACATCTGATGTTGGTAACAGCGTTTCTAGAGAAGAAACCCTTTCTCGAAAAGACTCAGTTTGAGGAGACAGGACTCTGTGCTGCAGGTGTCTGATCACTAAAAAACAAACAACAAAACATAGATAAAATAGATTTGTGAACAGAGTAGTTATACTAAACATTTTAAGATATTGTTATGTTTTATATTATACAGAGCATGGAAACGTCATTGCATCGTATGGCATGCCTGTCATATTTGAACCGTTTCACTCGATTTCAAGCATTTTAGTCTGCTATTTATTAATTATAGTTTGGGAAAAACTAAAACTTTATCAGTGGCCAAAAACCAACATGTGGTCCTAAACTACTAAGCACTTATGGAGCAATAAATTTGCAATTCTATTTAATCAACAACAGCATGATGTAAGAAAATGTATGCTGTAGCAGAAAATGCAAAAATGTAGTTTACTTTAGTTACTGAACGACTTTATAAACTATAAGAAATGCTTCATTCGAATACCCTTCAATTAATGTACTATTTTTAGGTTCATAACTGCAGTAATATAACACACACAAAAAGGAATGTTAGATATATAGCACCAAAACCAGAAAAATGCCTGGGTTAAAACTGATTGACAAAAGAGCTTAGAAATTAATTATTCCCATGGACATTAATGTTGATGTCAGGCTCCCCCCCAAAAAATAATAACAACTATGTTCATCTTATTTATCCATTGGAGGATTTTCAGGTATAAGAAAGTGTGATAATTGACCATTTAAGGGTCCTTGAAATGTCTCTCGTTAGCATATTAATTGACGATGACTTCTCTGAATGACAATTCCTTCAAGAGTTGAGAAGATTGCGATAAACACCTGTTCACCATGCAGCATAATATTTGAAATGCATGCTTTGATGTTTTTGGTTGGTATTGGAGTAAATAAATTAATTAGAAACATGATTTGCTTCTGTGTTTGGATGCACTTATCTCAAAACACATTTTGAGAGATATCATGAGGCTGGCAACAGATGAAAAATAAGTAAATAAATGCATAAAAACTGAACAACTTGTGTTAGAAAGACTCGCTAATTTAAAAACTCCATTAACCGTTTTGCTGCTGTCAGTATGCATGAAAATCTTCCCCCCAAAAAATGGAGGTCGCTTGCAGTTTCTAGCTGTCCGTGTACATGACTCCTGTTATTAGTTTTTTTTTTCCCTCTCATTCTTCCCAAAGATGAGACTGTCACTTCATTTTCTGCTCAATATCAATCCCCTCCTCGTACAATTTCTCCTGTAACTTTAGGGGGTTGATGTTGCAACGCCTCTGCTCCATGCACATTTTCCAGCCAAAAGCACTTGAAAACACTTACGCCAAATCGTGTCTATGCATGTACACCCACACTATTTTTGTTCATTTGTCATCAGCTTTGGCACTGGCCCTCCTTCTTCCAATATCTGGGCTCACAAAAAAGCTGATTTCAAATGAAAAGAGATTTTCACATTTCAACTCAGACTAATGGCTAATAGGCCAAGTAAAGGAGTGCTAAATGAGGCGATTAAAGCATCTTAAAGCACAACTCTTCACTAGTGCTGGCTACTTTCAAATCTGCGTGCTATGCAACAAGCTATTCATTAATTAGGGCTAGGTTACCAGTTAAAGTCAGCATGAAATGGAAATGCATGTGTTCATCCTTGTACGTTTATAATTTTTAACAACAACAACAAAACTCTGCTGATGTACTGTATTAGGACTTCCCTAATCATTTAGTGCTTTCTTACAATTGATTGCACTCACATTCTGAGTGAGTGAATTAATCCAAATCTGTTGAGATCTGACAGCGTCGAACATCAAAAGACAAAACTAATATATAAAAACGACAGTCAAAAACAGTGATTAAAGGATTAGTTCACTTCCAGAATAAAAATCCCTGATAATTTACTCACCCCCATGTCATCCAAGATGTTCATGTCATTCTTTTTTTACTCAAAAATAAATCAAGGTTTTTTATGAAAGCAATACAGTATTCTTCTCCATATACCATATACAAAGCAGCTTCAAAGTGTTCCACACAAATAAAGTTAATGTCTTATATAGCAAAAACGCAACCCAGGCTCATTGGAAATACATACATTTTTGCAATCCCATAATTATGTACCATCCTGCACCTTTTTACGATGGTTTCGCAGTCAAATGTCCAGATAGTTGTGTTAGAACACGCTTAAAACGTGACCGTGGCACGTTTTTATCACGTTGGTACAGCGTTTTTATTATACTGCTTGAGGAACATTTTGCGGCCAATCAGAATTCAAATATCCTGTGAGTTATAATAAGCTACAATTTTAAAGCTAAAAGGAACTACCTCCGTTCATCTTCGCGACAACCAATTAAGATATATTTAATGAAATCCCAAAGCTTTTTAATTTTATGAAGCTACGGGAATACTTTGTTTATGCAAAGAAAAACGATTTCTTCCATGTCGGTCTTCGATGCACATTCATGAGAGTACCACAACATGCTAACTTCTAGTAACGTAAATTTAGTTTGTTTCTCTACAATGCTGCTCTTCACAATATCAACAGATCCGGCAGCTAAACAATATTATCCAGGTTTCTAGATATTGACCACAGGTCAGAAAAAGTCAGAAAACAGCAGAGACACATCTCTGTTGATGCCGTAATCTGTCAGAATAATGTATGGAGTTTCTGCAGCTCTGCAAGGCGTTTTGATAAATGGTACAAGTCACACAGAACTGTTATCAAAAGAGAGGGAGAGCGAGCGCCGGGTAGGACGAGTGGGAGAGAGACAGATAAGAGAGAAAGAGACAGAGAGAGAGAGTGGTATGGCGAAGGAAAATTGCGGCAAACATTTTCATGCCATCATCCAATCTGTTCAGGGAGATGGGGAGATGACAGCTCTGAATCCGAGCAGGTGTCTCTTCTACCTTCCATTACCTTCGCTATGTATGAATTAGATTTATACAAAATCTCATAAAAAAACAGCCCCCACGATTTTACCATCAAAATCTCTCCCCACATCCCTTTTTCAACATTATTTGCTTTGCTGCAGAGATTGGACAGCTACTGAACAGGACGGTAAATAGCAGAAGCGCACTGGAGGGGCCTAGCGCGGGCAGCTGGAGAAATAAAGGATGATTTACAGAGCAACGCCGGGGCTTGAAGCACCGCAGACTATTGAGTGAATAAACCCAATACATTCCTAAACATATGACAGCAGATGCTCACAATCCCACCAATCGCCCGACACAAGCTCTGTCGTTCTTGCTCTTGGTGATGTTTAGTTCATAAATCTCCCAACTCTCCTGTTCTGAAAGCATACACAGACAGGTTTTAATTCCGTCATATTTTCTGCTGAGTTCGAAAGGGATTACGCAGTCTGCTCTCACCGTAGCGACACATTTCTTCCTGCTTGGATAAATACACCTCTCTGACCATGTCTTTTCATCTCTGATTTTAGTTTCATTCCAGCAGTAAGTATAAATTAATTAAATATAAATTAAACAAAACACATTATATGGATCCAAATACATGTACAAATTTTATAAATATATACTGTATGTATCTTTATATACATAATAAATATACACAGTTTACACACACACACACACACACTGTGTTATGTAAACAAAAACTTTTATTTTAGATGTTATTAATCAGGATTAATCATTTTCCAGCACTATAACAATATAATTATTATCATTGTTAATAAATTACTATTTTGCATATAAACAAACATTATACAGTTGTTTCTTATTTCAATGCATTTTAAAATGTATGTCATGACAAAAATGTATTACATAAAGTAAAAGATATTGCTCAAGCCATCAGCGTCACATTGTCAGACTTGTGTTTTGTGGTGTCTTGCAGTGTTTTCTGTCTTATGTGCTCCCCTTGACCTACATTAGTTTTCACTCACATACAGTATGCCCATTTTTGGTTCTTTTCCTGTTCTCCTTTAGTTTATTAAATTAGAAATAATTTAAATTAGCTTACAGTATTTGGAGTTCAGGGCTGCGTTCTCCGAACCACCTTAACACTACGTGGTTCTTAAGTTGTCCCTTAAGACGTACCTTAACATATTGTTGGTCTGGAGCGCTCTTAGCTACACTTTATCGCTGCTGACGGTTCATACTGCTAGTGGCCACCAATTCGCAATTTTTACATCACAGTTTAACTACACATAGAACATTTTAAATAAACATTTAATATGAAATTTGATTTAGAATTAAATTGACATTTTTACTTTACTTTACAATTTTACACGTAAAATACTTAAGTTGTTATGGCCTACACCCAGTGGACGGAAGTGTTTTCATTAATAAAGTTCCCATACAATAATGGTTGTTAGCTTTTTTAATTACTATCCTAAGGCACATCAGCTGGCGAGCCATTTGACAGAAAAGGCTTAAGAGTCTATATAAAGAAAGATAAGTTTATACAAACATTATAGCTATGGCAGCGCTTGCAAAATCGTGCAACTTTTTACGGATCACGTTCCACTGTCTCGATGGGCAGGAACCAGACGCTACCAATTTAATGGCTATGCTTTCCTAGATTTTTTTTTTTTTGGAGACCTTTGTGGTGTTCCACCTCATCCAGCAGTATAGACATTACGGAAGCAGTGAAGCTGGGCGATCTCTTTTTGCGTGTTTTTCCCCCAACATAGTGAATGACGGATTGAAGAAATCATCCAATTACACAAATGAGCGATTTACGCCAATAATATGATATGGCTGGTGGGTAATCGGCATACGTGTGTGGAACATTAACACACTCATGGCCGTGAGGGTGTGGGATTGCACACTTGTTAAATTATAAACACATACGCGTATTTATTTCTGCATTTACATATTTGAATGAGTACCGATAAATGCACTTTGTACTATTTGCACACTTGTTAAACGCTTTTTTATAAAGAACATTGAGTCAATACTTACTGCTATGAAGGAAAGAGTGCACAATCGATCATCGATGCATCGATATCAACCTATTCAGCAACTCCAGCATGGACAGCACCTGCTAAGGTCGCACTTAAGAAGGTTTACCTTAAGCAACATCCCACGTAGGAAAGGTATAACTGTAGTTAAGGTGTACCTTTTGAGTCTTCGTAGTGTGCTAAGAGACAACGTTATCAGAGAATGCAGCCCAGGAAATTACCACCATCATCGTCATCATTGCCATCAATGTAAAGAAACTACTGTCTCATATAAGCATTTGGATCTCTTGGCATTCAGTGCTCAAACTGTTGTTGCAAATAAATATTACTTCTCATTGCTGTGATTTTATTTACTGGGTCTTATTTACTATTAAAAATTGTACCATTAATTATTACAAACTACACATGCTTAAACTTGCTAAACTACAGTCTTACATCATATTTCGATTACTGACAAAAACATTTTGCGTCAAATTAATGTAATAAAAATGTAAATATACACAAACTTTTATCAGCATACTTCTGTTATATGTGAAGTTGAAATGAATTCTAACTTTATTTTAACTAACTGAAGATCACATGGTCACTTCAATTAAGTGACCATAGCATGTTCCCGTTACTAACAGATGTCTGGAAGTAAAAAATGAAATAAAAATAATGTGTAAATAGTATTGCTGTTCGATTGCCAACCTGTTGGAACCTACATTGCCTACAGGCAGCTTACAAGTTTTTGAAAGAGAGGATTTTTCTGTATTGTTCACTTTATCCTGCTATTCAATGTTATCAATCTTTGTTTTCTGTTTTCTATGAATTGGGGAGAAAGTGATTGGACTGAGGACTGAGTGAGGGAAGCGGTCCAGAGCTGCTTCGGGGTTGTTGAAAGGCTAACGGTTCCCTGCCTCAGGGCTTAAAATCTGGACTTTCAAAAAGTTGTCCTGCTTAAATGGATTGCATGCTTTCTGTAGACAAGGGCTATCTACAAAACACCTGTTGCAATGCTCCTAAATCACATGAGGGACTGAATCAATATAGTTATTTTTTTCAATATCTGAGATACATACTCCACACATAATTAACTCCAAAATAACAACAACATAGTGTTTAACATGTAAATACATTGAATAAGGAAAATGAAAGATGAGACAGTTCTCGACAACAGTATTCCCTACATTGGAAAGTGATTACATCTTACGAGAGGCTGTGCCTAACAAACGCCCATCAGCCTAAATTTAATTTCGTACATTATTGCTTTAATAAAATGGTTACCACACAATAAAAAAATATTAAAACTACGAGTATATGTACCGAAATTGAAACAAGTTATTAAATGCAGTCCTTCTGCTAAAAAAATAGTCCCTGACAGCAACAGTAAACGCAAGAGAATGTTCCGAACATGCCTCTCATCTAATGGAGCTTAAATACAATGACCCTTGTCATGTCAAACAGTCATGTTTTTGGACGTCGCCATCTTTGATATTACTTCAGTCAGAGTCGCTATGGTTACTGGTAAGGAATACGGGCTTGAGTCATGTTGCACATTCATACAGACAGAATTCTAAACACAACTGAAAGATGCTATGTGAACAAAACATTTTGAGACTCACACTGGTAAAGAAAATATGGTTGTCAATCCCAAATACAGGATATTCTGCTGCTGTGTGAATGCAGTGATACCCATGCTGTGAACACAGCTGCTGACCAATCAGAATCCTGGAATGGAACTCCCCATTTTATAAATATACATATATAGGCTATCTATTATCAAGCAATAACAACAACAATAACAGGGAGTTAAATAATTAGCGTAAGACGTGCTTTGCGAAATGAATAACTGACAGCATTCACATTCTCTAGTTCATGCTACGATTTATTCATGATTTATTCATGTATGGGTACACTAAGAAAACATGGTGCAGTATACAGTTATGAAAAACATGCGGCAGAGGACATTATTCCATGATAAATGATCATGTCAAAGTCCTATGATCTTATCACATACAGGGAGTGGCATGGAATTATCAAAGGATTTTAAATATACATGTGCTTTGTAAAGTTGTACATTAGATTAAACAAGAGCTGGTTTTGAAATGCTTTGCATGCACCAATCACCCCATATGTGGTACCATTTGAAAGCTTAGAATATCTATTTTATACAGATATGAATCACTTTGTATATTTATTTTACTGTAACAAAGTTATTTACATGTAAATTACACTAC
>JAUCMU010000485.1:0-12434 GCA_032275025.1 Enteromius treurensis | reverse complement strand
GGGGTTATTGGTGCATGCAAAGGGTTAAAAATTCAAGGCACAACTTGAATGTAATTCTGGAGAGTTTAAGGGGTTAATTAATAAAAAAATATCATTATTTTTATGTGACGATTGTTTTAATAATCTTTTGGGTTGCTTTTATTTTAAGGTTACTTGTTACTGAGTAATTATACATTTATGTTATTAGTCATTTTAACTTAGTGATATTTACCTCCAATGTGGTTAGGGTTAGGATTAGTGTTTGGGATAGCGTTACTCGCATGCAATTATAGATGACTAATTGTTATAATAATAGTAAGTACACATAACAAGGACATCTTAAAATAAATTGAAACAATCTTTTGCTGCACTTATTTGATGTACTAAATTACTTTTTCATTATAACTGTTAAACTAAGAACAGAACTAAACATGAAACGTAACAATAACAAATGTACCATTGCTTTATATATATATATTCCTCCTTTCCTCAGTGTAGTGACTCACACCCACATTTGTAAAATTCCTCACATCTCCATTTGTACATTTGCGTAAACACTCTGTGTAACTCTGTGTAAAAAACAGAGTAAAAAACATATTTTTGGTGAAGCCTTGTATTGTGAATTAAACCAGACTGGACAACAATATTCTTGTCACATCATACAGTGTGAAAGAGCTGCTTTGAGCTGCACATATGTGTGTCAGATATGAGCTGTGTGTCATCTGAAGGTTTTAGATCTGTCTTGCACGAATGCTGCTCACGTCAGTCGTGTGATCTACAAGCATGATCAAAGTTCCACTTGTATATAAATGCTGTTTTCATTTGCATTTAACACTTGCGCTGACTAGCCTTTGCAAAATCTGCTGAGAACGAGGATTCTTGCAAACCATTTAAAGTTTTTACTGTAAGCTGGCCCTGCAGTGTTCTATCAGAGCTTCTTGGAAACCCTCCACCTCCCTAGCTCCTCTTGTCTAGATCTGCTATGGGATTTATGTATGCCAGTTCATGCGACAACAACATATCTTACATGTTCACAGCAATCTATTCAAAGACATGAACTTGCAATAGCAAGTCCATACCTTCTCTGCAGCACTGTATGTAACAGATCTACACTGCCAAGACCAAATCCATTAACACTGTCATGTCATGGTAAAAACCATTTGAGAGTTGTTATAATAAAATAAAAATGTCTTCCACACAAGGATAAGAGTCATACATACTTGAAAATGCATGATGACCAGCAAATGAAACCATTTTTCATTTAAGCTATTCCTTCTCAGAATCAAAGGCAAGAAGTCCAGGATTACACTGTATATGTGTTTTGGTCTCTGTAAGACAAGCAAACAGAAGGTGATTAATGTGATAAGGAGCTCTTTGTTATTGATTTGTGTGGTCTGCCTAGTTTTAGAATGTATTAGTCTTGAAGAACCTGGTAATCATCTTGTTTTGAAGTGGTATTTCACTTTGAAATATTTTGAGACATAAATCTGATTATGTGCCATTGATCAGTGAGCTGAATTCAAAGTCCTTCTAGCTATAGATTAGTACATTTTGCTTTCCATTTATTTTAGTGACAAACTATGGTCCTTTTCTATAACTTCCCCACCTCATTGCTCAGTCTCTCAATTTCTCACATTCTTTCCCACTCCATATAAGCAAACGCAAGCTATGTTGTGATCCAGTACACTCAAAACCATTTGAGCAGTGGAGACATCAAAGCTCATGGAGTTGTAGTATGTCACCCGATTGCATCAGGACTGGAGACCGAAAGACCACCCCTTCAGCCCATCGTGTTCCTGGATATAGAAGCAATAATAATAAAAAATAAAATCTTCAAACATGAGCAGTCCCTTGATGTGATGGCCTGGTAGGGACATATTTATTAAAGTGAGAGGAAGTAAGGGAAGCTGATCAATGTTTCAAACTAACTGAAAGGGACAGAAGGTTTGGGCAGACCATTGCAGTGAAAGCTTGCTTCTAAGTGCCCATAACTAACTACAGAGCATTCACAAATGTGATGCCACAAGCTTTCAGATTCTGAATTATCATATTGAAGTTCTGTAAAAACTAACCATCGCTTTGATTTTTTTTTTTTTATGTATTTTTTCACTTCATTTTTGTGCCTAACCTTATTTCTCAATTGTTTCTTTATTTGCGACTACAGTAATTTGAGCTGTGTTTATTGCCTTGATCGATATGTAAATGAGTTGCGTCTGTGTTCTTTAATGTAAGTGTTCCATGAAATTTCCATGCCTATCGGTGCTATTTTTTAATTGGCTCTAAGTGTATTAGAATAGTGTTTCATCAACCTTTGCTATTGATAACCAATAACATTTTTTTTTAATATTTTTTTTTGTTGTTGTTAAAGAAAATTACTCAGTGTTTCTAAACCTAACAACTGTTTAGTGTCCATTCCAGACAACATGCTATATAGAGAATAAATGCATAGAAAAAAAAAAGAAAGTGCAAATAACAGAAAAGAGAGGAACAAGTAATAAAGCTAATGAAGAGTAAAGAGAAACTGACCAAATCTGCCTGAGAGTCTCGAACACCTACAAAATGAGTCCGATACCACAACAGACGCCAAGGGATTTCATAAGAAGAGTTTTATTAAGCAGGCTGACTGGGAATAGTTTGCAGAATGGCAATACTGGAAAATTCATAATGACTGTAAGTAATTACCATAAACTCTTGGCAAATTTCTTGTATGTGGTCTCATCAAGTGCTTGATGGATGCTGTGATGATTTTGTTTACTGAACATTTCTTTTCATGGAAAGAATGAAAAAAAAAAAAAAAAAGAAATATTCATGATTTGTGATGCTGTTGTTCTTAACAAGCATTGTGGTGTTTAATAATAACGAGGCAACAATATGCAGGATGCAGGTTCATGCCTGTGGTTGCAACAACTCATGTTGAGTTGCAATTAAACACAGCCATGCTAATTTAAATATTTTTTTAAGGGGACGTATTACTATATTTTTATCTGTTGTTATAATTTTTTTTATCTGTTGTTGTCTATTTACTTTAAATGAAACCTCCCAGTGTTACCATGATTCTTCATACCAGGAATTTGCAGAAAATGAAAACAAATGGACACACATAACGTCTGATGCAATTTTGCATGTGCTCTTGCCAATGTAGATGCAGATACACACATCAAAGAGTCGAGGGGGTTACAGATCTAGAACAAAAGACTCTAATGGTAAGCTGCACGTTCATTAACACAATGAAAACTCCATCTACAAACTTTTAGCTGTACAAAACGTGATGTTCAAAACAGCACAGCAGCTGATGCTTATAGCTGTGAGTTTATAAAAAAGGGAAATCTAGCATTCATGCAGAAGATGGCAAAGTCAGGAAATGTGAGTTATTGTGTACTTTTCCACAAGAACTGTAAATGCAACACGGATAGACAGGAAAATCAGGCCGGAAAAGTGTAATAAAAGTGGTAAACAGCTGACGATACTAAAAACAGCAATACATAAAAGCATTGGATAGGAGAGGAAATATACTTCAAAAAATTAATATACCAGCAGGCACAGAAAGAATTCAATTTCAAGTTGATGCACTGTACAGTGATATGGAAAATCTAAAACTATAATATTGTCTGGTGCATTTAAAATACATTTTGAAAATTAAAACAAGAGTTTTATAAATATGAATTTGTATATATATATTTTTTTTTTTTATTTTATATATAAATTTTTTTTTTCTGTGTACTACTTCTGTTTCTGGCAACAAGAGATATAATAAACAGTCTTGTGAGAATGCAGAATTGCACATGAATCATGCGTGGTTGGTCTTTAGAAAACCTTGACAAATACTGTATGCTCAGCCTGAGAAATGTTTCCATAGGATAGTAAATTCCTTGTTGGTTATCAAGGAGAAAGGCTTACATCCTAAAAACATCAGCTAGTTCCAGAGATCTTTAAGAGATGTAAATTTGACCACATTTCATTCCAAGATGCAGGTCCCTGTTGCTTCTCTCCCTTTAGCTAAAGGGATGTAAAACGAAATTTAAATGCCCAGAAGCTGCATCTGAGGCTTTCCAAAAGCTTTGCAAAAAGATTTACAAGTGCTTAAATTTCTTAAGAATCCAGACCCTTCATTACCATATGTTGAACAGAAATAGGGCTATGAGTCAAGTATTGAAAGAATGTAATCCCAAAATTCTGAAAATTCAGTTAAAGCCTCTAGCTTTTTATTGAGGAACACTAACTCCTTCCTGAAAGAATTATGAGCTGTTGCTGATAAATGTGGTTTGGCAGATATGGAAGCACAATGCCAATTTCTACGACTGATAGAAAACAACATGACAACAAGACGTGAAGGAATACTTTACCCATCAACCATCAAGTTTTTTTTACGTTATCCATTAAAGGATTGTCAGGCTGTGTTAATTAGGTCAACCGAAATCAGGAGCCCTTCCCATAACACCCAATTGTTACATCATTAGAAGAATCGCATCTACACTAATATTAGTCTGTTTCACTCTTATTCTGAGGCCACCCACCCGGATCCAGTTCCTGTATCCAGTTCATATCCATATCAGATGCAATTAATTTCTACCCAACTCTTGGACTTGAACTTCATGCTATTACACATGGCCGGCGTATGATACAAATTAAAGGTGCTGATTTAAAGACTGATGTGGGTCAAAAATAAAGAAACGTCAATTTCCTCTTCTTCTGTTACAAGGTGTATGCCTGCATTTGTTTCAGTACTCTCAAAAACCCGAGCCACTAAATCAGAATACATACTGACACATGCTGCCTCCAGGCATATATTTATCATTCATAGCCATAGTAAACTTATTCTGTAAAACTGAATTTCATCCAATATTTCTTCGTGCAAACTATACATCACTGTTCCCTTAATCCAATAAGTATTACAATGCTTACACACACTCTCCTTACAGTAGACACGCTGCTTTGTGTTAACCAATTTACCAACAAAACCCATATGAGAGCCGTTGCTCCTTAGTACTGCATTAAAATAATGGCATTCTAGAGTGAGGCTTGAGCTACTGCAGATAAATGAAAATCTTTTTCAGAATAGAATAATGAGTATATGCTATGATCATGTTTGAAGCTGTCTAAGGGGAGAAACACTTTATACTTTTCTCCAAGAGGACACTGTATAGTATACCGTAAATTGTTAAAAGTTTGTCACTATTATTTTACGTCAAAGAGTGATTTAAAAAAAAAAAAAAAAAAAAAAAACTAAGAAGGACACAGTCAGACAGTCAAAGAAAATGTAGTATTGCTAATTTAAATCAGATTTGCATTACAACTGCACTTTCAAACAAATAATAATCAAATGGAATTATTCAGAAATGGCAGATATGCAAAAGCATTAATAATTACATGCATAACTGCTTTTTTATGTTTTAGAACATGTTTGCGTTTTAAATGAAATGGCTACAAGTCACAGTTTTGATTATGAAAATGAACAAGTGTCTGAGTTCATATTTTATAAATGAATGCTTTCCAAAAAGTAATTAAACACTTTTAAATCTGAAATTAGTAATTGCCACTATTTTATTATTTATTTATTTTAAAATTACTGCAATTGCTTTAACTTTAATTATTCTTTTGATTTGAACAGAGAAATTATTTAGCCACAACAGGCTTTGAAAAAGTTTTTTATTTGAATTTTTTTTTGAAAGAGAAAACTTCTACATGCTTTAATTGCATTCAGACTAATTTTACTTAAGACGCGATGCAAATGATGCATCCAAATGTACTAATTCAATTTCATTAGCAACGCTTAATTGACCGGGTTGAGTTGGAATTTTGCCCGGCTGATTTCACTTTATACTCAGCTTCCATGAAACTCATAACACAGCGCAGGTTCCCGTGAGAGAGCTTCACACATGCTCTCTAAAGCTCAAAGCTACAAAGCTACTTTGCCATTCCACTGTTTAATTTGCCTTTTCAGTATGCCAGTCAGTGGGTGGCTGAGGCTTAGAAAGGAGAGCAAATTCACTGCTTCCTGTGAAGTTTCCCAATACACATTATAAATTCTGATTCATGCTCGCTAATTAACTGATTTAGAGTTCACATGTGATATATAAGGAGAATGTGGAAAAGGATCAACGCAAGTGTCTTAATGAAAGCACTCAAGCATGTGGCTTGAATCTAACGTAGCATTTCCCCCTGGGAATACACAGATTTGATGTGCTGGAGGGATAGTGTGAGAATTTTCAGAAGGTGTAATGCATGTCCATAGCATTGGTAGCAAGGTTAATTGGAAAAACATGCTTGCGGTGACAATTCTGCAACACTGATAATACATGCCTTACTGTAGCTGTTATGGAAGTCCAGATTGGATGGCACTCCAGCCCCCCATGTACTCTGTCTGTGTTTTTCCATGCCATGTATGATCTGTCGCCTGTGTACTCTGTCTCCACCCACCTCATGTGTTGTCTTGGTAACCAATATGTTCTCCGCCCTTCTCATGTGTCTCCATGGCAACTGATATGTTCTCCTTCCATCTGTCTCGTTAGTCCTGTGTATAAATTCTCCGGTTCTCCAGTCATTCCCCGCTGATCATTGCATGTGGCTAGTCCCGTCTCTGTAAACAATTTTATCGTATATTGCTCTGTTCCCCTCGTATTTGACCATCACCTGTTTACACGGTCCCGTGAGTTGTCCTGTGAACTCTTAAATAAACACTTGCAAATGGATTCGACCGTCTCGCTCTTGACCCATGACAGTAGCATTTTGTATGGCTAAATAGTTCACAATTTCCACTGAACACTGGTAAGTTTCTGCAGATGCATGGTACTAGCAATTCCAACATCGTGGGTTTAATTCCAGTGCTTGAGCCAAGTACTTTCTGCAACGTTGTCTTCCACTGTCTCGACAGAGAGGTCAATTCAACGCAGTCACAGCAGGAGTTGGAAGTTCATCCTCGCATACTTTGATGTTGAACACAGAAATCTATGCTTGATCTGAAGCTTTGAGCTCTTCAAATATGTCAAAGAATGTGTCAGTTTCATTTAAAATCCAAATATTTAAAATAGAGAGCGAAATACAGAATGTTTGAGGTACAGTGTGGTAAGACTATGACAAAAAATGTGCCGCTCTTTCAAAAATGATGCACAATTTGGTTCATCTGACAGCATTGTGATTAATATTTAATATTTAATGGCTGCAATCCCTGCGGAAACATTATGAAACTGAAACCCCGCACTTTCACTTTGGAAAACAAAAGCCTCCCATTGACTTTGTTGTATGATTTATTGCTAGTAATTAATCTGTAAATCTCACCGCACTCATTAACTTTTTTTATTGGTACGCAGTGTTCCGCCAAAACAGAATTGGATGAATTGCCCTAATATTTTGGATTGGACAAAAATTTTATGAGTTTTCATTTGTTTGCAATTAATGTAAAAGACACACTGGCTTCATACACATTGCTAAATACAGCTGGCATTCCTCTAACGAGCACTTTCTCATTGTGTATTGTGCACAGAATTTGTTGTTTATGGGATGAACCACAGTCAATTCTGAATAAATAAATAAATAGTAAAACTAAAATAACAAACATAGGTAGCAAAAACATAATTCTCATTACATCCACGTACTGTGTTCAAAATTGAACTGAACAGCTAGTTGTTAATGCAGTGACGCTGCTTTCTTTAGAGCACTGACAGCTCATATGAGATGCTGGGTTAGAAAATCACAGAAAAAAAGGTGCGTGTCTTGACTCTGTAGCGCTGTGATTTAAAGTTCTATACATTATCATGAAAAAATGCAAGCAGTTTTAAATATAATATCTAACCAGCAATTAGTTTGAAAATGCCGCATGTGTCTACAAGGACATCGTGTATCTCAAATAAAATACACATGGTGGTAATTGGCCAACAAATTTTGAGCACGATGTTAGATAAGGTAAAAGGCCGACTGAAATTGGGTGGGCCTGCTTGACTAACAAGCCTGAGGGTAATTTGAAATAAATGAGGGGTGATATTATATTTTTTAAGGGCGTAAATGATTGTACGTTGGGCATTTGTTTTGCACATGCCTGTTTGTTTCATAGGACAGAACTTTAAATTAAGTGTCCCTAATACCTGTGCACAGTACTTACATGTACATAGTATCTACAGCTGTAATATTTATGTAACTACCCTCAGAATGATAAGCATAAATATAAGTGCAAATGTGTAACAGGACATTGGTAACAACACTTTTTTTGACAACACTTTTTTTTAAGTTGTCCATAATAGTGAGTAATTACCTAGAAAGTAAATATTTAGTAGTAGCTGTTGTAGCTACTGTTACACAGCTACTTATTTAACCAAAAGATTACCACATATGTGATGCAGACTTTATACAATTTAATTATAAATGTAAGTACACAGACATACTGTAAGCTACTTAAAATAAAGTGTATCAAAATTGTTCTGAAGTATACTTCATGTGTATCAATATTCTACTCCTTATCTAGCTGCTCCGTACTTTGATTTCACCCACCAGTACACATCTAGTTACAATGAAAATAAACAGAGTCAATTAACATAAAGTGGAACACTTTTTTCCTTATATGCTTAAATGCCTTAACTGCACGAACCCTGTTAATCACTGCTTGCAGCTATATCATATTTCGGTTTCTTCAACAGTCTAACAACAGTTATTTTGTTTTGTTTTCAGAAGCAAAATGTTATATGTGTAAAGTTGTCCATTTTTTTTTTTTTTTTACCACCAAGTGGTTCTTGTTCTAAGCAGAAAAATGTAGCAATTGTTTTGTTGCTCTGCTGGGCACTTTTCTCCGGAAGCAGATGGGACAAATGTGCACCGGTTAATTGCAAGAGAAACACTGTTCCTACTTCAAAACGTATCGTCATTGTCATCAATGCAGCTGAAGTTTTTTGGCTAGCAGCCGATGCCTTTTAAATTTCCTGTGCACGTTTTCGCTCTCACTTTCACACTCACTCTGTTCATGATCTTTAACTAAAAACCAAAGTGCAAAAAGCGAAACAAATTAGCTCAATGCTTGTGAACAGAACTCTTTTTGTCCGGCCCGTACTGTCAGTGCTGATAATCCCAGAAAAAGAAACTTGGCATGAAGGAAACAGCACTTTATCATATTCCTATCCTTTTTAAATGCTTAAAAGTAGAGAGAGTGCTTCACACTTGAAGTGGTTGGCTGAGGGTGATGGCATATGACAGGCTTTGACAGCAGCCTGATTCTTATCTTTAGCAGAAGACACTGTAAGCAAATTAGTTTTAATGCAATCTACATTCTTTGCCTCTCTGCTGTCTTTCTCTCTTTCTTTCCTTTTTTTATCTGCATAGTTACAGAACATAATAACCTCATAGGGGTTTCTTTCATGTGCTGCTGAGTTGCAAAGGCCTTTGAATGAGAAACGTTGTGTCTTATCATCTAATCTCCTCCACCCTTTTATCCTTTTTTAGAACTTCATGTATTTATAATACATCTAGTTTGATTATGCCTCTGCAGATGATCAAAATATCATGGAAGGAAAATCTAATGGTTAATCAGCACTGCCCAAATTAAAGTCAAGGTTTTGAAGTTGGCATTCAGAACAGCTGCTGAATCAGTATCCTGCTTCTTCAACACGCTCATATGTGTCCGTCTGTGGTCAGTGAGTAAGCAGAACCTTTTGGTTCCATCCCAAGGCACAACATTGCTGCTTAGAGAAGAGATGGGTACATGTTGTACTCATCCATTCAAGTCATCAAAGACATTAGTAATAATGATGGTAATAACAAACATGCACACTTTAAATGTAATGTTATCTGTTGAATGAATTAATATTGTGTCTTTTTATAAATAAATAAATAAATTATAAATAAATAAAGAAAGAATTAAAGAATTGCTTGTGCTGGCCCTTCAATGTCCTCCTATAAATGCAATGTAAATTTTAATAAAGAAAAGAGCATTTTCTGCAGTGCCCAACCCTGGCCAGTGAAAAGTCAGCCAGCCAAGCACCTGCAAACTGTAAGGTAAAGTAAAAACCTTTGGGATTAAAATCCCCAGTCTATTTATTGCAAGCATACAACAAAGCGGACTGCAGCAGTTTTACAGGGTCTGATCTGCGCATACACTTTAAAAATGTAAACTGTGAAGTACTTCAGGTAAAACATTTTTAAATCTAAAAACCCAGTAACATGCAGTAACGTTATATAGCCTATGTCATTTAACAGTGTCATTGTTACAAATGTTACGTGTACAAGTAATCCTAACCATATAGAGTGCATGAAGTTAATTAATATTACTCAGTACCCAGGGTCCCACTTTATATTAAGTGCCCCTAATACCTGTGTACTTCCATAGTAACTAGATGTGTATCTTGTATGTAATAACAATGTAAGTACACATTGCTAAATAGTATCTACAGCTGTAATATTTCTGTAGCTACAGTACACACATGTAACAACCCTCAGATCGGTGTGTCTGTGTAAGTACAGACTTGGAACAGGACATTGGTAACAACACTTTTTTTCACTTCACTAAGTAGTCATGTAACAGGAATTACATAGCTACATTTTATAACAGCAGTATGTATATGAGTAACTGGAACAGGGGGTGAACAGGGGGTGTAGTTGGGTAGGTTTAGGGATATGTAAAGTGGGTGGAGTTGGTGCCCTCTCTGTAATACCAGTGTATATACATGGTAACTCCTCAGGAACTGCCCACTCAATATAAAGTGTAACATTCTGGACACCAAACACATTTTATATGTGAGGCCTAATTTAATGCCCGCTGCTGTGTAACATCAGCGTAATTACATGCTAAATCCACAGCAATTGTCTTTTTGATATAAAGTGTAACACTTTATTTACCAAAAAGTGCTGTAAGTACTGTTACACATTTGCACTTTTATTACCAAAAAGTGTTGTTACCAATGTCCTGTTACACATTTGTACTTACACATATCATTCTGAGGGTTGTTACATGTGTGAAGTTACAGAAATATTACAGCTGTAGAGACTATGTACCGGTGTGTACTTACACTGTCGTTACATACTACATACACATCTAGTTACTATGGAAGTACACAGGTATTAGGGACACTTAATATAAAGTGGGACCCAGTACCCAGTGTCTAATTTCACTGTAACAAGTGCACTTAAAAAAAAAAAAAAGTGTTACTAAGTTATGCAATTTAATTATGTTTCTAGATGTTTTCAACTTTCCGTTAATCATGTTCAGACATGCAAAGCAGGCAGGCCTAACCTTGTATTGTTGAACACTGATTAAAAACCTAACAACTGTTTTTGACATAAATAAATCAAAAGTAACCATTAGTGTAACGTCCAGCACAGAGGAGACGGAGAGCAGAAAGGTAAATTGGAACAAGTTTATTAATTTGGATAAATCTTGGAAGCAACAAGTCTGTGATATGGGGTGATCGTGACAGTGGCTTGGATCCAGACATAAATCAGGGTGGCATCTCAGATCGATCCCAGGGCAAGGTGCACTTTCCTTCGGTGGAGGTCTTCGGCAGCAAACTCTGAGGATGTTAATATGTTTCTCTCTTTCTTTTCTGATCCGCAGGTAGTTATCGGTGAGGCGCGGAAGTGCTCATGGTATTCTGAGGAGACAGGTAATATCAACAGGTGAGTATACACAGGTATGTTTAGTTATATCCTCACTTAGCCAGGTTGTTAGAAGATCGCAGAGCTCTCGCTAATCGTTGTGAAGTTGAGTGCACAGGTAAGTGATTTTCTGCAACTGAGCGTGGGTAGTTCTCTGTTGAACAATGATCAAAGACAAGACACCATCAGCAGACACTCTCTTCCAGGTTTTGTGAAACGATCATTGCAGGTAAGTGAACAGGTGAGTAGATCGCTGAGGATGTTTCTCCCACTCGTGCCCAGGTGAAGTGTCCACGTTGGTCTCACATTCAGGCAAGTATTCGCTGGTAAGACAATAACTTAGAAACAGCAGACTATAGCATAGAAGACGAAGTATAACAAAGGTGAGGCATCAGGTAAGATTAGAAGGTTTTACCTCGATCTCAGCCAACGGGGAACTGTTTGGACTGTGCTTAAATAGCTAAAATAATTGTGCACAGCTGGTGGTGATTAAAAGTCAGGTGACTGTGAGCATGTGTATGTGAATGGGCTAGGATCAGCGCCGCCCGGTGGCGTGACATCATCCCCCTCTCTACGAGTGACTCCTGGAGCTCTAGCGCGGCACTGGCGGCGAGGGTTGCCCCGACCTCTAGGGGCTGGATGGTTTGGATGATTACGATGGAACTCCTCTAGAAGTGTGGGGTCAAAGACGTCATCTCGATCCATCCAGCACCTCTCCTCGGGTCCGTATCCCTCCCAGTCAATCATATATTGAATCCTGTCACCTCTGCGTCTGGAGTCTAAGATTTTGTTGATTTGATATATGGTTTCTGTCACGATTGACGGCGCGCTGTGAGAGCTCGCGCTCTCGCTTCCCTGGGAACTCGGAAAGGCACGGCAGGCAG